>JACXGI010016979.1:0-15115 GCA_016801175.1 Esox masquinongy
CTTGGGTTCAGCTCAGCCCCTTTTCCCTTCCCCCTTTACCGTGTGTTTATAATAAACGTTTTATGTTTGACGGTAGCTTTGGTTGTCTGTGTCGTTTGTTCTCACTGTTCATTTACACTACACTAATTTGCATGAGGCTTATGTTACGGGTCTCTGTACCATCCACCCTAGACTACTAGAGCCACAGGGTTCGTAACATCAATTAAAACTGACCCTATTATTATTTAGTGAATATGCAAAGTCACTGGGAATTTCTTCACTGGTGATTGTTGATTTGTAAGTTGTTTTCTATATAGCAATAACCATTTAATTTCCAAATATATATATTTTTTTAGCTGTTTCATAAGAAAATGTTGCTATATACCTCAACCAATTTTAGCTGCTTTTCACTGATCTTCTCAACTAAACATTCATCTTTCTTTTAAGAATGTTGTTATCCTCTGTGGGCAATTCATGCTGTTTTTACATACACTGTGCCTGAATTATACACTGTATTTTGAATTATTAAATGTATTTCTGCATAGACAGGAGTAATTATATAACTTTGGAAATGTTATGCTATTTATTTCTGAAGGCACCACCAATGCCCTTCCTCCTCAGATGGAAGCCAACTGCAGCTCACCCTTGAGGTCCACCTATGTGCCCATGTTCTCTTCATGTATTTGATGTTGTTCCTATTGTTTTTCCTGGTTCAATAATACATTGTACATATGCTTGCTTCTGAGACTAAGACATCCAGTGAGGGATTTGAACTGGATTACTCTTCTGAAGAATGGCAGAAACTCTATTGTTCACAGCTCGCACTCTGCCAGTCCCTCATTGGGGTGGTATTGTGAACAGGGAATGGAACAGTAATTCTCCAGTCTTGTTATTTTTAAACTGAGGGGGTAGCATCTGAGTAAACAATGAGAATTTGATTAAAAGAGTTGTGGTCCATTAACAGTGTTGATGATTTAAAATGTTCAATCAAGAGTTCATATTTCCTAGCTGGTACTGTATTATTCATCTTATCATGATTGACATGCATGAAATCACATTGACTTACAATAATATCTCATTTGCAGATTTTTATAAAACATTTTGGAAAAGATACATAAAACCCCTAAGTCTCCAAAGTAACTTTAGATTACTTCAACTAAAAGGACAAGGCCAGGTGAAGAATGATGACCATAAAACAGGCAAATTTTTGGCCAAGCAGTTTAGCAGTATTATTTTTTTCTGCAGCACGGTAACACTGCTGTGGCCACTTCCTTGTAATGTGAAGTTATTTGGGGAAATCTACATGCATTTTTCAGGAGACATGTCTATATGGGTTCTGAAACACCATATCATATTGCTAAAGTAGCTTTGGTATTTCCACCTTATTTCAAATTTTTGGGGAAAAGAAGTGAAAACAAAGTCTACTAAAAGGTGTTGTGTTCAGATCTTTACATATTCATGTTGAAAATAGAGTAGTTTTGATTTCTGAAGACTTATTTGACAGAGGACTTCCACCATGTTATTGAATGAATCTTGTCCCCTATGGTTTAGAAGAGCCAGGCAGATGAGACTGATGATCCATAATGCCTATCCATTATGTTAATTTTTCTTAGACCTTAATCAAATATCATTACTTTTTTTATCATCACCTTGCTGAAATAAAACTCCTCTTGCAGAGGCATCAGGGGAACTAAACAAAATCCCAGCTGCACAGCTTGTGTGTAATCTACTAGGGGAGCTTAACCTCTTGTCCAGTATCTTAGACCTTGATTACAGATTAACAAAATGATGGGTGCAGGCTGAGTGTGTGGGACCTGCAAGGTCCTTATTTCATTAGACTTGAGGGTGTCCAATTTGATTAACAAACCACTCTTGCAAGGCACTGGACTGACGACCCACCTTTGCCTTTCAAGAACCTTTCTTCCACTGGGGTAGTGTGTTGAGTCACTGACAAAATCTCTTCTAGTTTTGCGCCTGTACGGACATGTATGGTGAGAATGAACTCTAAGGTCTTTATTCAGCCTTGTCTTAAAGTAGTTAATTGTCTGTTACAGTGCTTTGGCTAGGAAAATCTGTTGCTGGATTTAGGTGGTCTGTGACAGGTGTGCACATGTACTGACTGAAAATGTACTGGACGGATAGTGTGTTAGGTTTTGCTTTTTAAGCTAATAGTGGCTCAACAGGAGTGTTATAATTTCAAACATTTATGACATCAAAAACCTTTGTTTTAGATTTTGCATTGGAACACATAAAAACTGTATATACTTCAGATGTGCTTTGCACATTACTCATGAGTGGGCTGTGAGCTACCAGTAGCTTGAGATTGACCTGATGACCCCTGGTCTACATAGCCTATGCTTAATTGATGACTACCTTGAATTAACAGGGTAAAGTAAAGCCATTTGATTATGTTTCAATTCTTAGACATTGTAACATTGCAGGCAGGAGCCAGGACACAGCCTCAGGGAGAAAGGAGGATTTCATATAAAACAACTAAGATGTAATAAAACAGAAACCGTGATACGAAAATACAGCTCCGGAAAAAATGAAGAGGCCACTGCACCTTTTTCTTTCCTTTCCAAAACATTTGAAAAGGAAAGTTTTCAGTGAGGACCAGAAGCGTTCAATTTACAGTGGTCTCTTAATTTTAACCCTTCTTTTCCTCACTCAAAACCTTCCTTTTCGACTTTTTTGGAAAGGAAAGAGAAAGGTGCAGTGGTCTCTTAATTTTTTCCAGAGCTGCATAACAACGTTACATTGGAATGAAATACAAATAATTACCGAAAAAAAACAAGGGAAGGTAGAACTTACATATAATCGTTAAATAGAAACACAGGTGGGGGCAATAAAGACAAACAGGTGTCCATGCTCCAAATGAGGGGCGTGAGACAAACGAGAAGGGGGTGGCGTGGGCGAAACCAGAGGGGCCATCCGCCAGTCCAGGAGCTCCGTCAAACCCACTGAGCCCTCCAAGGTTGACCAGGAACAGACAGGAAGGGCCGGCTGAGACACAACCCCGGAACCGATGACCGGGGAGTTCGGCAGGACAGGACTTTGGTGGTGCTTTAAGGTGCGTGCACACTGTCCGCTCGCGAGAGCTACAAAGAGGCACTCTCTCATTCATTTCCAGCCAGAGCCAGCGAATCACGGCGACAGCGGGCGGAGCTACTCTCGGAGACAAAATCTCCCAGCGACAGCAACAGTTGAGAGTTGAGAAATGTTAAACTTTATGCTGATTTCCAGCGAGCGGACAGTGACGGAGTTTGGTGACTACCAATGGCAGGGCAGATGTTCTCTGAATCTTGAAGTCCCTTCTCTTTTCTACTCGCTAGCTAAAAACTCACTCGCTAACTAAAAAACATTGACAAAAGACAAACTTATATTTGTGTTGTCCGGATTCCCCATTATTTATGATGCTTTTCTGGCTTCATATGGAGATAAAATTCTAAAAAACAGATGCATGGAAGGTTTCAGAGATCATTGGGATCACGGTTGAGTGATACATGCATAACGTAAAACGAAGTAAATTGCTTATTTAACATTGAAAAATCAATGACTTGGCATCGTAATACATTTTAGTAGTGGAGTCACGCAAACTCTAAATACTTAATACTTATTATTTAATATTTGCAGAGACGGATGTTTCCCCTATACTGGTTGACTGGTTGTCGCTGGCATAGATTAGGAAGACATGCCCTGTCCGGCTCAGGTTTGTTAGGTTCGGCTCAGCGACAGCTCGCCAGAGATTGAGCGATTTGCAAGTTGAGCGAGTGGACAGTGTGCACATAGGGTTACTCTTCCAAGCAACTGCTGGAGCCGATGGACTTCTACTCCCAGATCCACCTCTTCGGAGGTTCCACGCTGGAGCCTGAAAAATTCAAAAAATTGTTTGGGGGACTATCCAGGTGTGCTGATACCACAGCCAATGGATAGCTCTAGTCTCCTAGATTACTGGCATATAGGATTTGTCTATAGTTGACATGAATAAGTTATTGAAAAACTGAGAGGAGTCATTAGAACAAGGAACCAGGCAAGCCTAGTTCAGCTGGCCCGCAATAAAAAGTGATGATTGTTGTTGCCCTCCCTGGAGGCGAACCCGGGTCACCCTCCCTGGAGGCTGTGTTGTTAAAGCAATGTACATACGGTTCTTTGCGATTAAATTTATCTTGTAATATTTCCTGGACACCACCTTGTTTCCTGGACATCACACTAGCCCCGTCAGCATTCACTTGAAATCTTTTCCGTGCTGAGGCCAACAATTGTAATCTCCAAAATAACAAGATCAGTGAGCGATAAAGTGCCACATTGTTTGCTTGCTGCCCTTGGCCACAACATTTCTCATAGTATGTGTTTTGGTCTACATATCATATGACAATAGAAATGTTTTCACATCCAGTTAGGTCTTTGGTTCCATCTACTTTCAAAGTATACCACAAATGATTAATATCCATCACAATTTCCGCTGTGACAATCTTACTTATAAGAGCTATTATTTCATTTTGAATGTTATGGGATATATATGTGGCATTACGTGGAATTGTGTCAAATGCCTTTGCAAGTTTTTTCTCAGTGTGTATTCCAGCATTGAAAGAAAAAGTCGACTGCCGCTCTCTCCCATTGAGTCAATTGCCTTCAAACTCCCTTGCAAAGGAAGCTAATTTACTGCCATAAATTCTATGATATCCACAATTGCTGACATATAGACGATTCCAGCCTAGAGGCTCTGTGCTCACAAGTGTCAACATGTCTTTTCCCATTGCATTTTGTGCTTGTTGTTTTCCATGAAAGCATGCCTTTCAGATGCTCTTTACAAGTAGCATGCTTCCTCAGACCTTTAGTGTTGTCATTTGCGTTTTTCGAATTTGAGTAGCCAATGTGAGTGAATGCTCTGTCTGAATTAGCATTGGAGCCGGTGCAAAAATCTCTACAAGGATAACAGAAAGCTGCATCTGCTTTGCGGGAATTTCCAACCATTCTCCGTCCTTGTACCAGGCACTAGAAAAGGCATGCTTTTCCCACTGAAAATACTACTTGGATACGTGTTGAGACAAACCTGTGCTGGCTCCTCTTTCCCAAGATTGTCAGGAGCTTTTGGCTGGGGTAAGAGAGGTCCAGGTGCTTGTGGGCGGTTGTGTTGCCTTGTGATAGCACTGCTAGGTCTGGGTTCTTCGCCATTTTGTTCGGCTACATTGGGAATGGGCTGGTATCCTCAGTGATCTAGCTAGCAGTGTGTAGCTGCGTTGGAAGCTTGACATTGCTCTTTATCTTGTGGTCTTCGTTTTTGGCAGGGCCAGTTCCAAGCCATCTTCGGATATCCAAGGCTTATAATTTTACATAAAGCTACCACAATGGAAGTACCCAGCTCTTCAGTAGTGAATAACTTTTTCCCTTGCTGTTACTCGTGTGTGTGACAATGTTTTATTTATTTCACTTGATGTATTCTGAGATCCAATAAACTTCCAAAACAAGATAAATTAAGGTGGTGCCTTGTGATCTTGCGCAGAAAGGTGACAATCTTACTTATAAGAGCTATTATTTCATTTTGAATGTTATGGGATGATATGTGGCATTACGTGGAACTGTGTTAAATGCCTTTGCAAGTTCTTGTTTTTTTCTCAGTGTGTATTCCAGCATCGAAAGAAAAAGTCGACTGCCGTTTTCTCCCATCGAATCAATTGCCTGCAAACTCCCTTGCAAAGGAAGCTCATTTACTGCCATACATTCAGTGATATCCACAATTGTTGACATATAGACGATTCTGGCCTAGAGGCTCTGTGCTCCCAAGTGTCGGCATGTCTTTTCCCATTGAGTTTTGTGCTTGTTTTGTTTTCCATAAAAGCATGCCTTTCAGATGCTCTTTACAAGTAGCATGCTTCCTCAGACCTTTAGTGTTGTCATTTGCGTTTTTCCAATTTGAGTAGCCAATGTGAGCGAATGCTCTGTCTAAATTAGCATTGGATCATTTATTTCACTTTATGCATTCTGAGATTCAATAAACTTCCAAAACAAGATAATGTCATAAGGTGGTGCCTTGTGACATTGCGCAAAAAGGTGCCAATCAGAACACGCCTATATGACTAAATATTACATGATATCCGGTTCTGTGCAACTCATGGCCTCTGCCACTGCGTCGACAAAATGAAACAGTTTAATTCATATACCATTTGCAATGCTTATGGGGAAACAAAACTGGGGGGGCAATGCCGACTTTGACCCCCTGTAGGTCTGGGTGTGTCTTCATAGCGATTACATCAATCAACTGCTTATACCAGTGTATAATCTCCTACACTTTCTCTCTACAGCAACAGCTAGTCGCATGTGGTGATCACGTGCATATGATTTTAGTTTCAATTGACTGAAATATTTAAGATAACAGCTGTCTTTATATTTATTTAAAAATGGACAGATCCAATGGATCCACTCTGTAAAAACAATATTATTGCACATACCTGTGACCTGTTGCAAGTATGTCAGACCCAACCTAGATCCGAGAAAAAAGTTAAAATGTTGGACCCTGATCCCCTCTGGTCCTGGGTCGGATCTCTGAATTTTGGATCTAGTGGACCTGTGAAGACCTCTACGATGATATCTTTCGGGAGCCACTGTATATACAACAGTAGATGTTATAAAATGTAGGGTGAAAGTGGGAGGTAGGCAGGAAACATTTGGTGTTTGCTGATTCTGTACAAAAAATAAGTCAGTCCTGATATCAAAATCCAACTCTTTAGTGTCCAGTCCTCCTACCTAAAGGTGAGTTCAACATTTCAAGAAAACTCACATTTACTGTGACGGACTATGGGTGTGCCTCCACAGCCATTCTACTAATCAAAGGGCTTACAGACAGCTAGAAAGTTGGATTTTGGCAAACATCTCTTAGGTTAATTTTACATTCTCTTGAATGTTTTCAAGTTTCTATTAGCTAGGATATATGTGCTGAAACTTTGACTTGCAATCACCTGCCAACTAATGGACCACTAAGGCAATAACTCAAAAACATTTTCATGGGGTTTCTTGTAATTTACATAATCTCTCTCCACTCTGAGCAACAGCATTAAAGCAACAAGTCAGTGAAAACCTTCAGCATACATTAGTCATGGACCACAAACAAAAGGCAGTGGCACAATAGGACTTAGAAGGCCAGATAAACTATTCCACAGCCTACCACATTTCTATTACATTTCTATATTGTTTGTGATTATTAAATATATAACATGCTCAGTCACGGTTAACTACTGTCACTATCTGTTCCTGTAATACACCCAGTCTTGCTCACACACAATACAATTGACCAATTATAAAAAAAATCATCAACATGTTAAATTCTGTGTACTATTCACAAGAGAATTTTCAGTGTGAAAGTCACTCACCAGTACACTCAGATCCAGCTGCTGAGCCATGGAGTTGTACAGCATCTCTGAAATGCTCTCAGTATTCAATCATGTACACTTGCATATGTTTGTAAAAAGTAATTACAATAAAGTTATATGTGTATATAATATAATATTTAGGTTTAATATGTTCGGAGCATTGTTTAGTTTCAACTTTTTCCTTCTCAGAATAGCAATTAAAAAGAAGGCTCCTTCTCAGAGTAAAAAAATAAAAAGAAAGCTCAAGATCCAAAGAGTTCACCCCGTTTAACTCTGAATTCTGCTGTGTGCCGTGGTACAATTAAAACAACTTAAGGCCTAGACAACAAAACTGCTCTTGCTCTCTGTAACACAATATCAACACATCCAATTGTTTTCCTTGGCTGATGCTGTCAAGACAGGACAGAGCAGGGCAGAACCACTGAGGAGGGGGTAAGAGCAGGAAGATAGAGATGGAGGCTCTGGGAGAACTGAGGACACCCCTTGGGTCCTTTACTGGTACTTCCTTTCCTTCTCTATGAGATCCAACAGCTGATTCCCATTCAAGCCATGCTCCCACTTCAAACAAAAACAAAGTGCAGAGAAGGGTATAGATGAAACAGAAGAGATGTCTAGAGGGAAATCCAATATCAAGTAAAAATAAATAAATAACTCAACAGTGTATTCCAAGAGTCATATGGCTGGTGACACGTGAGCGTTGTGGTAGTTCCTCCAGGTGTCCCTCTGTGTCCTGGTCGTTGTGTGGCTGAAGCTGAGGCAGTGAGTGAGAGTGGTGGTGAGCGCTGCTACATTTTTCTTGCTACAGCTCCTGTCTCTCTTGAAATAAATGTCTAGGCTGTCAGAGCACACTGCTACACCACCTTAGATTTAGCCTCCCTCACTAACCCACATACACACACATACATACATACATACACACACACACACACACACACACACACACACACACACACACACACACACACAGGTTACGTAATTCCCTCCTACCTTCTACTTGTCTCACCCTCCCTTCCTCACACACAGTCACACATAAGAAATATAAAACAGTCCTTCAGTCATCTTCTATAATATTATGCGCTTTTGCTACTCCAATCTGCTTATTTTGGGACCTAGAGGGGGCAACATGTCATTTACCAGATTCATACTGCTTCTCTCTGATCCGTTTCACCTTGAGTCAAAAAGGATTATGAAAATCAAGGTCCCCTTTTCTTGAGTGGATGTAAATCAGGGCATTCCTGGTTTGATGTTGTCTACTGTACGATCCTACTAGCCCCTCCAGTTAAAACCCAGATTAAAAACCCTAGCACAATGAAAGCCCCTATCTACTGAAGTTAATCCATGAAACGGATGGTGGATAAAAGGGAATGGGGGGCTTTCACAAAGTTACAGGAAATTATAAAGAGGCACAACAGTTGCATCTGTTGTACAAAGGGTTCTGGGACAAAACTGAAACCAACTGTAGTTTATATCAGAAATAGGGACCTAAAGTAAGTGTCAGTGTGTCACAGGATAGGGGTCACCAGTCATATGTACAGTGCCGGCTCTAGCCTTTTAGGGGCCCTAAGAAAAATTTCAGTTAGGCCCCCCTCTCCCCTATTGGTGGGGGGCTCCATAGAAGTCGGGCGCCCTAATTGACTGCTTATGGTGCTTATGCCTGGCCCTGCATATGCACAAATTTGGCCAAGGTGTTTCCTGCCTTGTTACGTTCCATACTAATCAGATTAAAACGCAAACTACAAAGAAAGTACATACATGACAAATAAAATATAACATATTTAAAAAGGGTTGTCAAACAACGGCAAAAATGTGTTCTAAAGAAAAAGACTAACCTAAATTAAAGTATCCACATTAATTTTGGGGTAGGCGGTGATAATAAAATGTGGAGCAAGGGCTAAAAGCTCAGGCTTGTATAATCTCAATAAATGAGACAACAATTCAAGGTTTTTCTGTCTCCTAATGTGTTCCAACTGAAGCACTGTGCTTGCACCTAGGTAGTGATGTGCAGTATGAAAACAATTCACTCTTCTGTAACAAACATTTTCACAGATTGAGAGCAATGATTCCTTATTCTGTGACTTGAGTTTCACTGTTCATTTGAAAGACTGGCAGCAATAACTTCTATAACAGCATCACTGGCAAGATTTAGATGTGGCCCTCCAGCTCAGTCTTCCAACCAACCACTGTTTCGAAGCAGATACAAATAGATCAAGCTTCAGGCAGCAGTAGACATGTTTAAGACTCACAAAGGAAAGCAGTGTGCAATGATCAATCACATTTATTGATTTTTTTTAAAGATATATTTTCAGGCATTTGATGCTTTATTAGACAGGAAAGTGGTGAAAGATGGTGGAAAGAGTTTTTGATGAAGCAGTAGTGTTTTGATGAAGCAGTAATGTCTGAAACCTATGCTGCAGCAGTATGTTAACCAGAGGCATTTTTAATCTTATGTAAAAGCTTTGCTTTATATAACCACAATGCACAGAGAATGTGCTTGAGTTGAAATCGAGATTCAGTGGTTTCTTTAATATAATCAGTTGTTTGAAAATCTGGCAGCAAAGAGTTGAGCAATGCCACATCTATATTATTTTACATGTTCAGATGAACAGCAGATAATGAATAAAGATAAGCAATGTCCAGAGTCTATAGGCACTATCTAGATAAGCCACACAAACAGTCGACAGAGACATCCAGATGGGCTATAGGCAGGAACAGAAGGATTTGTCATGAAGAAACTTGACAACTGCAACACCACCAGTTGGACTTTAGAGACAGACAGCTATGACTCATCAGGTATTTGTAAGGGATGGACCATGGGCTCAGGACCACCATTTCTACTATAAAGGGGAGATGAGGTTATTTTCTCAATGACCAACCACCCTTTTTACAGCAAACCCAACTAGTGTGGCTAGAAGGATATTGCTCCATAACTCTCCAGAACTGCACTTAGTAGCACTCAGTGTGGTCAGGGGCATGGTTGGCCCCGCCTGCATTTTGTGGGATACTTGTGTGCCACTCAACTCATTGATTAAGCTGTAATTGAGTTTGAATATAAATGCATTCATAAAGAAACTTGCGAAAAACCCACATAAGTGACTTATAGAGATTAGGAGGACTAACAGCAGGTTTGTGCATGCATTTGTATTCATACATAACAAGAATTAGCAGCAATGAATTAACAGGAGAAAAATGCCTTTAAAAAATTATTTTCTATGTAGCAAAAAAAGGAAAAGATGGGTGTAAAACTCACTCAAAGTGAAGTGTGTTGGTAGAGATGTTGACTCCACTAGCAGACCTCTCCAGTAATATACATTAAGCTTCAGGAAACCAATTTATAAAGAACATATTGACTAACATGGCATCAGAACTTCAATTGGTACAGGCAGTACTACAAAAGAAAAGGAGGAGGGAGACAAGTAGGATCATGCAATGCCACAGAAAGCAAAAAAGAACATTATTTCTACAATTACAACAAAAAAAACAGCAATGGATTGCCATCAGACGAGTAGACAGTGAAATTGAGGTAAGAGATGCATGGCATGAAGTTAGCTATCTAGCTAATGTTAGTTGAAAGAATAGCCTTTTCTTGATTTCCTTACACATTTTATTGCTAATTCGGATAATACCAAAACATTAAAGGGGCACTTCCACCAAAAAAAATGTTCTCCATTGAAGGACTTGAAGGAGCTGCTGCTAATGTTTTGGTGCCAAATACCACAGGACACCTTCAGTGGTCTTGTAGAGTCCATGCCTCAATGGGTCAGCGCTGTTTTGGCAGCACGTGGAGGACGAACAGTGTATTAGGCAGGTGGTGATAATGTTTTGGCTCATCAGTGTACAGTATATGCAATCCAATTCCTTTTTCTCAAATAAAACAAAGCTAAATAGTACGTTTGGGACTGGTGTTTAAAGAAAAGAAATAGTGTTGCGCTATTTGTAGTCTGTCAGAGGCTGAGCCAAAGTGCATCAGAGCCTGACTTTTTCAGCAGCTCACCAGCTGTATGCGGTATGCATGCAGGGTCTGGTGACGCGATATGCATGCAGGGTCTGGTGACGCGGTATGCATGCAGGGTCTGGTGCTCTTTCACACTGCTAGATAACATGAGCCGTGCTGCTACGCACCCCCAACTGCAATGTATCACATAAAATGGATATGTCATCTATCACGATCGATTGGGTGTTTACCCTAAAACTCTCTAATAACTGAAAAAACTTTACAAACAAAATTAGAACAGTAAATAAAGGGTTTTAGGGTTATATGCCTCATCTCACTGAAGTGCTAGATAGAACTTGGTGGAATAACTAACATTTTCATGAAAAACAGGTTTTCTGTTAGCAAATAAATTAGCTTTTTATTTTTACAGTTTTTGCCTGTTGCTTGAACACTATAGACACATGCTTAAACCAAAGTAACATAACTTGAAGTTGTTGTTACTATACCTTAAACAAAGTGTAATCATACCTTAAACAAAAGCGCTGCTTTGCACTTTAGTTGCAATTCTGTAACACACTTGCTCCTTTCTGCAACACACTTGCTCCTAGACACTACGCACTATTTTATACATAAGACACTTAGTTCAAAAATGAAATCTCAGGGCACCATTGGGAAAACACATCTGTTCAAAATACAACACACATTGGTTAATTGAAAAGACGTAGACACACACCTGAAAATACTTACAAATCTGAACACCAATCAGCCAGCTACAAAAAGGCCTCAGTTAAGCCATTTTGAGAACTTTGCAAGCATGGAGGCAGGGAGAGCTAGAGGCAGAGGAAGAGGAAGACAGAGAGAGAGAGGAGGACGTGGTCGAAGAGGCCACGCAAGGACCATTATTTCGGATGACATAAGAGCCACTTTGGTGGACCATGTCGTAAACCATGGCCTGACTATGAGGGAAGCTGGGCAGAGAGTCCATCCTAATCTAAGCCGTTTCACAGTTTCATCCATAATAAGGACATTCCGACTGGAAAACAGGTATGTCTTCAACTCTCTACTCTACCCAGACTGTATCTAGAGTATTTACAGTACTGTACCATATCACATTACTGTATCACATGTATTGTATTCCAGGGTGGCTAATGCTCCTTTTCCAACAAAAGTGGTAGTTTTGTGAAACACACCGTGATAACGTGTTGAGATGTTTCAGTACTGTGTATGGTAAATACAGTAAAGTTCAGTATACACAGTACTGTAAAAAAGAAGCAAACAAGAACAATTTGTGGTTGCATTTTTCTATAGAATGGCTAGAAGACCTACTGGGGGTGGACGCCAACGCCTGGTCACCCAACAGCAGGAACTTGCCATAATGAACTTAGTCAGAGCAAACAATGCAATCCGTTTCCACCAGCTACAGCAACAAATACTTGCAGATAGGGTAGTATTCAACAACATGCATCGAGTAAGCATTACAACTATCAGATGCATCTTGGTAAAGCACAACATGACCATGAAGCAATTGTACAGGGTCCCATTTGAGAGGAACAGTGAATATGTACCACTGGATTAGTACCACATAGATACATTCAGAAAGCTACACTGGTACCTGTGTGGTGGGGTGGGTCGGTTCTGTATGTGTAGTAGTGTAGGTGTGTGCTTTGAGTAAAGCCATCCACAATATGTATTTTTTGTTACAGAGAATCTTGGACATGAATGGAGCTGCCCAGCCGCATGAATGTATTTACATTGACGAGGCTGGATTCAACTTTAGCAAAAACAGACGACGGGGACGTAATATAATTGGCCAAAGGGCAATTGTGCACGTACTGGGGCAGCGCGGGGGAAATATCACATTGTGTGCTGCCATAAGACTTCGAGGGCTACTGCACCATCATGCCAAACTGGGTCCCTATAATGCGCAACACATAATCACATTTCTAGATGCACTTCATGATGCAGTTGTACAGGATGGACCAGAGCAGCCCAGGTTTGTTGTTGTCTGGGATAATGTTAGTTTCCATTGGGCTGCTCTGGTCCAGAACTGGTTCACCAACCATGATTAATTTGAAGTTGTGTACTTGCCCCCTTACTCGCCATTTCTAAATCCTATAGAGGAATTTTTTTCTGCTTGGTGATGGCACGTATATGAACGCTAACCACATGCCCGTATGCCTCTTCTGCAGGCAATGGAACAGGCCTGCGGAGACATTTAGGTGAGGTCAATCCAGGGATGGATTCGGCACACAAGGGGATATTTTCCCCGATGCTTAGCGAGAGAAGACATTGCTTGTGATGTTGATGAAATCCTGTGGCCAGACCCCAACAGACGGCAGGATCCATAAGCCCACTTGTGCACAATTGTGTTTTTCTGTGTTTACAGTAGTGTATTGTTAGTTTTATTTTTTATTTAACTGAATTTACTGTACTGTAAAATATACTACTGTAATGTAATGATTTTGAATTCATTTTTTGGTTGTTGTGAAAACATGCCCTCTGTGGAACTGAATAAAAACATTGAAAACAAAAGACTGCAGTTTTTTTATATAAAGTATACTAGTTTGTTGCTGCTGATCTGAAAGTGTATTCATATGATGCAAATGGGTATCATTTTGTCATCAGAGTGACATTTTGACAAAGGATTGTTAGGTTTTGATAGCAGAGTTTCAATTTGACATAGATGTGAATGGTTTATTTCCCAGTGTTGTGCCTTATTTGCTTGTGTGTAGAGTTTTGACACAATGAGCCAAGTTTTGCAAAAGGTGTTCAAGCAATGGGCAAAAACTGTAACTGTGACTGATTTTCTTAATGTGTGTGTGCTTACAGTTTTTTCTGATGACTTTGGCACATTTTTTGTAACTATTGGCTATTTTTGCAAAACTCTACACACAAATAAGAAAACCTTTCACCAAATCAGAAAAACATTTTAGTTCTCTTGCAAAAGCTAATAAACCTTGCTCTTCAAACCTTTGTAAAAATAGTATTTTCGTATCAAACAGTTAACACAGGCCATCACATTAATAAGCACACAATGCACCAACTACACACTGATGGCATGAATAAAAAACACATCTGGCTTTTGCTTTCTCTGTGCACAAGGTGGGCTATGTCAGTTTGAGGTCATACTTTTGTCATAGTTCTGTAAACATAGAGGGATCCAAACTTCAAGTATTGGTGTTTATTTACACACATCAAAACAAACAAGTGTTTTTTTCCAAGTCAAAACACAAAATAGTAATTTCACTGAGAAGAAAAAAAAATCAGTCTACATCGTGTGGTCTCTCTGGGTCCAGCCACAAAATTTCATCTACATCACATGCAATGTCCTCTAGTCCAAGGCACCGGGGAAAATATCTTCAGGAATGCCATATCCAGCCCTGACATGATGCCTGGTCAATATCCCCACATACCTCCTCCATTGCCTGCAAAAGGGCTATGCACTGATGGGGATGACGGTCATAGACCTTCCAGCGCCAGGCAGAGAAGAACTCTTCAATTCGATTCAAGAATGGAGAGTATGCGGGGAGGTTGAGTACAGTGAAAAGTGGGTGATCTGTAAACCAGTTGTGGACCAAAGCAGCCCTATGGAAACTAACATTGTCCCATATGATGACGTATCTGGTCTGCTCTGGTCCCCTGAACATTAGTGAGCATGTCATGTAAGGTGTCCAGGAATGTAATGATGTGTGCAGTGTTATATGGGCCTAGGGTTGCATGATGGTGAACAACACCATTTTGACTTATAGCTGCACACATAGTTATGTTCCCACCACGTTGTCCTGGGACATTGATTATGGCACGGTGTCCAATAATGTTACTGCCACATCTCCTTGTT
>JACXGI010016980.1:0-15113 GCA_016801175.1 Esox masquinongy
AATCAAAAGGTGCTTCAACAAAGTATTAGTTTAAGGGTGTGCACACTTATGCAACCAGGTTATTGTGAGTTTTTTATTTTTTATTTTTCCCCCTCAAAGATTTCAGTTTGTTTTTCAATTGAATTGTTCACGTTATAGGTCACATTAAAGGTGGAAAAAGTTCTGACATGATTTATCTTTGTCTCATTCTTTTACATCATAAGAACCTGGCATTTTAACAGGGGTGTGTAGACTTTTTATATCCACTGTATATTTTTTTATTTAATCTTTATTTTACAAGATAATGTGCCCTAGAAAACATGTTCTCATTTACAGCACAGGGATTCTTGAATTGTTTTTAAATAATAAAGTATCTTTGCATTTAAATATTAACCAATATAATTACCATAACACTTTCCTTACAAATTTTTTTCATTAGGTATGATCAGTCTCAACAGTTTTGTGAGAAAACCTTTGGGAATTATGTGGATATCTTTGAGCAAAACAACCAACACCTCCATGTTCCTGGTAGTCTCAGTGATTGAACAAATTGTTTTGTGCGTATTATCTTGTTAGGATCCTCTCTAGACAACAGAAAAGAATAATGTACAAAAGCGTCTTTGACACTGGCTTTAAAAAATGATCTGATATCTGATATATTTGTGTCATAGAATATTTATTTTACATAGATGTTGTGTATTTTGTTGTCTAACACTGGCAGCACCATTCCAGAAATTCTAATTCAGATATGCAATTAGCGGATAAAGGTGATTCTGATTCTAAATCTCAGGTAATTTTTTGTGTTTTTTCTTTTCCCTAGTATGTGTTAACAGAATATCAACATTTAATCTGTTATCAACAATTAATATTCTGTGAGAGAAATTACTCAATTATCACAAAATGCAAAGAGAAAGTCTTGTAAATATTGATTAAAAAATAAAATTCAACACCAACATATAGAAACTGAATTAACAATATGTTAACACCATCTGAAACATACAAATTTACAGTGCTCTACGCTAACAATTGTACCAAGAAGTGGGAGGGACACCAGATCTCTGGTGTTTAGAAGACGGTGCTCAGCCCCCAACATGTGTTCTGTTACATGCCTGCCAAAACCTCTTGATCTACATATTCTTTGTTGTATTCCGTGTTCCGTTTGTATACACTATTGTCTATTGCATGCAATCAAAGATACATTCCAGGTGTGTGGACACACTATAGGCCAGTGGTATTCAGATCTGGACCTCAAAGCTAGTTCTATTTTTAAATTGCAACCTTCTAATCAGGGATTTATTTAGACCTGGAACACCAGGTGGGTGCAATTAAGGATGAACTAGAGCTCCGGAGCTCTTAGGGTGAGATTTGAATACCCCTGCTATAGGCTACAGAAGCTATAGGTTCTCTGACAGTGGAAACAAAAGCAGCACTGGGACAGATGTCAAACTGTGTCATGTGGTTCTGCAGCTATTTCAGAATGGACACTCCCAAATCAAGACCAGGAAATCGTCCCAAGTCACCCAAAAGATGAGTTTTAGTTTTAAAAACAATTGGTTTCTCACAAAAACACGTAATACATCGTATACATCTTCACAGAGTTTTTGATCTATACAACGTACCTTGAAGCTGTTTTCATAGTTCGGTCTGTGTCACATCATAGCAAAATGTGTTGGTGCAAATGTGAGTGGAATGCATTGTACAGACCTGACTTCATGACACATCCCCTACGCTCACAGGGGACCTCGCAGGGGTGTGTGCCCAGTCCCTTCTAGTACTGTGTTCTACCTCACATAATTTCAACAACACAGGTTTGCTGACGACACGACTGTGGCTGAACAAACAGCGTCACTGCCTCTTCCCCCTTAGGAAGCTGAAAAGATTTGGCGGAGCGATGTGGAACAGAAGTAATGTCATGCATGTCCTGTCAACTGTCAAAAGATTATCAAAGGCTGACTCGTTATTTGCATTTGTCCCCCTGTCTGTGAACATGGGATAGTTGGTTTGGTGTCTCTAGCTTAAACGATTCATAACATTTTATTGACTTACTCATTGCTAAATATTGAATGTATTATATATATATACAGTATTGTAGTTCATACAGTATATATATATGTAATACATAATTCAAACAATAACAATATATATTTAATTAATAAATGCTGTATGAAAGTACAATTATCAGGAACCTTATGGTGATTTCGGTATTCATTAATAAATCTGTATAGAGTATTTATGTATGGTACAATTAAGTTTATGAAAGCTTGAAAACATAAACAATACATATTTATAAACAAATCTATTATAAATGCTTTGCTACATGTCATTATACTAGTGCTTCCCATTTTTCTTCTTCATTTAAGTGGTATACAAAGTAACATTTGTCTTCTCCTCAGTTAATTAACTCTCAAATTAAAATGTTTTAACAAAAATGCATAATATATTGCAATCTAAATTACTTGAAGACATGTGCACCAAAGGCAGCAAATTAGACTGCTGGACCACACTAGGCCACTTACTGCACATAATTTATCACATGAATATTGATTTAGAACATTAAAGCCTATATTTGTGATGGAGAAGAAATAGCACACCTCTGGTATAGTCCATTTAAAAAGGGATATTGAAGAACATGACTGTAATGGTGGTTTGAGTGCCCATGAGGTCATATAACTTGGACGAATGTTGGTAATTACAGCTTTGTGAAGGTATGTTCGTTTGAGCAAATCCCCCTGGGAGTGTGGTTGGGCTCAAAGCTTCCGTCAATTACACTGACTCGTGTAACGGTAAAAGAAAAATGGACTGCCTTGTTGCCATGGATACGTCGCTACAGAGTCACCTTGGAGGAAGCCGGGTGGTCCTCCCACGTATCCCTACCTAGACTGGGATGAAATGGGATGGGAGATGATTGGGATGAGTCGGATAGCCCGACCGATCCGCGCGGACAATGACTGATTACCTAGGGAATGTAATCCTACGTAATGCATTACTGGTACATAATTGACTTTAGAGGCAGACAAGATCCCCAAGGGCTAATGGTTTAACCACAAGGTCAGCGTTTTGTGCAGGAAGCAACATTCTTAAGAGGATGTTCGTGTCAAGATGTTCCAATATGAAGACGGACTTAAAAAAATGTAAAGCAATTACTACGTGACCTTGTGTAGAGTAACATTTGTAAAATGCCAACCCTCTCAGCTGCTTAAAACTAAACCAAAGCCCTCTTGAATTAAATGCTGTAATCTGTAATATTATAAGTAAATTACTGTTCTTCCAGTGTTTCAATAATGCATGTTTATTTTGACTTGCTGTTCATATTTGTCTCACCCGGGAGACATTGTTTGGGCGGGTACATGAATGGAAATCTGCAACAAGCATAACATATGTTGGATATCCAGGACATAGCCTCCCCCGGAATACTTGAATTTGGTCCACAGTTCTGTATGTTCTCATTAAACTTGAAAAACGAAACACTTTATCAAGGTCTGCTGTCCAAAACATTGTTTTAAAGCAATGCCAGCTAGTGTTGCCAGAGTTCCTGTTTTCAATTATTCAGTATGCTTCGCTGAACAACTCAAGGTGTGCCAACTTTTCCTTGCCTAATTCATGAAAACGCTTGAAAGCTGTAAAAGCACACTGAAGGAAATGGTTAACAGTGAACCCTCCAGGAGTATATTCCTCCAGTCCAACAGAAAACAAAAGAAGTGTGCAGCAGGTACCAGGGACCAGTGAACTGGGCTCTCACTCTTCGGGCAGGCTGGTTAATTGAGCTTGGCTCTCTTTCCTGGCCCAGTGACAACGCATTTAGTGTCAGCACCCATCAAGCATCTGTCAGTCTGTTATGCTTCCTACCATGATTGATAGTCACACACTGGCATCCAATGGCATGACAGAGACAGCATACCACTGTGTCACTCTTCACTGCTAATGGCCTCCTCAAGAGGTGGATGTGACAGGAATACTAGTTAACTGTCCAAATTCACCTTTGGCCTTATGTGAGCATCTTCACAAACGCTGTCATTAAAATATCAGAGTACTAGATAAATCCTTGAATCTTAGAGACATCCTCTTTATTCTCAGAGTCAAAAGGGCTAATTATTTTTCCCGTATTGTGCGATTATGACCAACATTTACTCTTTGCTTTCCTTTGTCAAAGGAGATAATGGTTCACCCACAGAGACACATAGACATGCCTTACAATGTCTTATGTATTCAAGCCATGTGAAATGAAGTACCCTGGGATGAAACTGTGCCAAAGCACAACCTAGCAGCGATATAATTATTGAACATTTTTTATTCAAACGACAGCCTCTGTGCCTAATGTGAATCCTGATACCTAACAATGTTGGTGCAGTTCACTTGGTGCTGCCATTTTGTGACCATTCGGTCAAGAACACTGACAGATCCCTGACTCACTTGATAATGTTCCTTTGCCTTGACTATCAACATCTTCACTGGAAACTTTGTATTGCAGTTTTAGATCAATCCTTTTTTAATTTTTGATCATCACTCTTTTCCTGTGTTGTAGTAGGGCTACATTGAGTTGAAAATACTTTTATATAATGCATTGTTTTTCAAATACACTTGTTAATTAATTGTGCAACGTTATTTTACTTTCCCCATTGAATAACTTTAGATGCAGGTGGTGTAACAGTTCAGGCCATGCCCAGCCTATAATGGCCGGGCACGGCCTGTGCCTTGCCGGTCGTTGCAGTTCTACGTTCTGTGTGTTTTAGTTCTGGTTTTCCTGTTTCTATGTTCAGTCTCATTAGTGTATTGTTTTCACCTGTGTCTCGTTAACCCCTCAATAAGTCCCTATTTAAGTTCCTCCTGTCCTAGTTTTACTTGTCTGTCATTGTTGCACGTTTCATTGCTACGGTCCTTTCCAAGTCCTTGGTTTCATCGAGTCTGATTAGTAAAATAACCTATTTGGAAAACCACGGCGCCGGTTTCCCGCAATCTACTACAATCGTGACAGGGCCACCGTTCGATTTCAGTACAGCAGGGAAATGAAAGGCAACATTTAGTGTAATGCATTTTGTTGATTGGGCAAACAATTCCTAACTGTCCCAGGTATAGATCATGAACCATACATCCCCAAATGAGAGCACATCAGGAACACCAACACTTATTATACTGTAACACTGTTAAATTCCCATCTCACTACTATCACATCTAAGACCAAAACATATATTAAACTATTTTTTTTTAAGAAAAAGAGTGTGTTGAAGCATCAATAGTAGCATTTAAAAAAGGTATAACAGTACGCAAAGGGAAACAAAGTATGACAGAAAAACCACATATGAATATACAGTTGGGCTCAAAAGATTGCATACCCTTGGATAATTGGTAATATATGTACCATTTGTAAAGAAAACATGAGTGAGCAGGCAAAACACGTGCTTTTTTTCTTATGGGATTTACATTCAACTGTAGGTCAAAACAGAATGGCACAATCATAAAACAAAACATGGCAACAATGAAAAAAATGAACTGACCCCTTTTCAAAAGTCTGCATACTCTTAGTTCTTAATACTGTGTATTGCCCCCTTTAGCATCAATGACAGCATGCAGTCTTTTGTAATAGTTGTCTATGAGGCCCCAAATTCTTGCAGGTGGTATAGCTGCCCATTCGTCTTGGCAAAATGCTTCCAAGTCATGCAAAGTCTTTGGTCGTCTTGCATGAACCACACGTTTGAGATCTCCCCAGAGTGGCTCAATGATATTAAGGTCAGGAGACTGAACCTTGACCTTTTCCAGAACCTTGACCTTTTCTGCTGTAACCACTGGAGGGTCAACTTGGCCTTGTGCTTAGGGTCATTGTCATGCTGGAAACTGTTACACCACCTGCATCTAAAGTTATTCAATGGGGAAAGTAAAATAACGTTGCACAATTGTCTGCCAGTGTTTTCTGATAACATGCTGCATTCATCTTGCCATCAAGATGAAGATTCTCTGTACCTTTAAAGCTCACACACCCCCAAAACATTATTGAGCCACCACCATGCTTCACAGTGGGGATGGTATTCTATTCACTATAGGCCTTGTTGAACCCTCTCCAAACATAGCGCTTACGGTTGTGACCATACAGCTCTATTTTGGTCTCATCACTCCAAATTAAGTGTGCCAGAAGCTGTGAGGCATGCCAAGGTGTTGTCAGGCATATTGTAACCAGGCTTTTTGTGGCATTGGCGCAGTAAAGGCTTCTTTCTTGAACTCGACCATGCAGTTCATTTTTGTTTAAGTATCGTTGTATTGTGTTCTTTGAAACAACCACACCGTCTTTTTCCAGAGCAGCTTGTTTTTCTCCTGAGGTTACCTGTGGGTTTTTCTTTGTATCCTAAACAATTCTGTCAGTTTTGGATGAAATCTTTCTTGGTCTACCTGACCTTGGCTTGGTATCAAGAGTTCCCCGAATTATCCACTTCTTAATAAGTGTTTGAACAGTACTGACTGGCATTTGCAAAGTCTTGCAAAAACTGGCATTTGCACTCTTTGGATATCTTTTTATGTTCTTTTCCATCTTTATAAAGTTCCATTACCTTGTTACGCAGGTCTTTTGACAGTTCTTTTCTGCTCCCCATGGCTCAGTATCTAGCCTGCACAGTGAATCCACATGAGAGCTAACAAACTCATTGACTATTTATACACAGACACTAATTGCAATTTAAAAGCCACAGGTGTGGGAAATTCAACTGCAATTGCCATTTTCACCTGTGTGTGTCACTTTGTGTCTGTAACAAGGCCAAACATTCAAGGGTATGTATACTTTTGATCATGGCCATTTAGGTGATTTCTGTTTAAAAGGAGCCAAACAACTATGTGATAATAAATGGCTTCATATGATCACTATCCTTTAATAAAAGTTTTTTTTGCATGATCAGTCATATTTTCAAAATCAATGCCAAAATTTCACAATTTCTGCCAGGGTATGCGAACTTATGAGCTGTGCTTGGGTCTTCTCCCCATCAATCCCTTACCAGCTCCATTCCGTCTTTCATTGCAGGCGTGAGCACAAACAGCACTGAGACACCAAATCAGTTGGAAGCACATACGATGAGTCCCGCTGGTGAAGATGAGCTTGTTATAAAAGAAAAAATGAGAAAAAAGCATTGTGGTTTATTAGCTTAATCTTGTACTCAAATAAGAGAAAAAGCTAACCTAAAAAGTGAAGTAAATGTTTTCTAAGAAAAAACTCAATCTCAATCAAGAAACATTTTCTCAAAAGTGTTTAAGAATGGCAGAATTTAGTTGAATCCTGGAGTTCACCATGTTGTGGGGCTGTGTTTCCAAATCCCTGGGTCTCACCATGTTGTGGGGCTATGTTTCCAAATCCCTGGGTTTCACCATGTTGTGGGGCTATGTTTCCAGATCCCTGGGGTTCACCATGTTGTGGGGCTATGTTTCCAAATCCCTGGGTTTCACCATGTTGTGGGGCTATGTTTCCAAATCCCTGGGTTTCACCATGTTGTGGGGCTATGTTTCCAAATCCCTGGGTTTCACCATGTTGTGGGGCTATGTTTCCAAATCCCTGGGGTTCACCATGTTGTGGGGCTATGTTTCCAGATCCTTGGGATCCAGTTTAGAATAAATGGCCTCATGGACTTTTAAGTACCAGAAGATTCTAGACCATATCTGTCTCTGCCAGGAGGTTGAAACCTGGTTGTCGTTTTATCTTCCAGCAGGACAGAGATCCAAAGCATTCCTCCAGATCCACAAGAAAGGATTTCATTTTTGAGATTCTGCATCAATGAATTGTCACATGTCTTGCTCTGTTGCCCACCTTCATGTAAATGTTGACATATAAAGTTATCCAAATAGTAGAGGAAATCTAATTGCAGGGGACTATGTCAAAATCATTTTAAATGTAGGGTAAGTCATTGAGTAATTACTTCATTTAGGAACCTTCTTTTAGACAGAAATTTGACTATAAGAAATTAAATGTTTTGTAGTCTTAGTCACTTTTTCCAGTCTCTGAAACTATCAAGAAAAAGAGCTGTGGAATTGGGTCCCTAAAACCTCCAAGACTACCGAGTGTGCCCTCTGCAGTTTGACATTTATCACAATGTTGTAGTAGAATGATATGTGTGTATTGATTTGAAGAACAGAATATGAAAAAATGTGTCTGGTGAAAGTAGAAAGGTTAATCAGTGTTTAGGTAAACTGTCAGGACACTAATTATAATGTTCATTGGCAACTCGCAAATAGCACCTTGGACCAGTCAATGGCTTCAGTAGAGGTATGTTGTTTGATTACGTTTTAACTGGATATAATTATTTTAAATGCTTAATGTTTGAATTAAGTTCTTTGAAAAGTTTGATAAAATTTCTAGAGATAGAGGATTTTGCAACATTAAGATTTATTATGGAGATTAAGCCTGTTTTGGCAAAAGTATGAGTAATGTGACTGACTTGGGAGAAAGGAAGGAAAAACAGAGCTTATCACCAGGGTCACTCCTACAATGCGGCGCAATTTCTGTCCCCAAGAAAATAAAAATTCTCTGTTTCTGTAAAATAGTAATAATGTAAATTCCATAAGTTTTTAATTATTTTGGCAGGTGTCCTAAACTTTTAAAATACAAACAATATGTTAAAAGGGAATTATATGGATTTCTGAACATATTTTGTGAGTGTAGATGAGTATATCACGTCAAGGTCAATGAAAAAAGGCATAAATTAGTATTGTTAATTCCACTATTAGAATTTGTTTTGGTGGAAAACCCCCTGGTAACAATATTAATGATTAGCTTAGGATAGCTTACACATTAAATAATGAGCAATCCCATGTTACCAGGTGGATTCGAGCACACACAGTGTCTAGGTATCAGTTGGAGCCGCGGGTCTGAGGGGAGGCCCCACTGGCCTTGAAGTTTGATGGGTTTTTGGAGGGAGACGGGGATGGGGGACTCAAAGAGAAATTCCAATTTCTGACAACTTGGAACAGCGCATTCACTGTACTAGCGGATGTGTTAGGCAGGATTCAGAGGTAAGTGGTGTGAGAAACATGATTCATGACATGGATGTCTACTCCATTGGTATATTAGAAAAAGTAGCCATGAAGCACTCTGGACAGCTCTAGCACAAGTCAAGTGACAACATAGTTACCCGTAAGCTGTTATGAGAAAAAAAACAATAATTGCCAGTACTGCACTTCAGCCATCTCCCACTCAAGTGCTGGATGTGGAAAAATATGTTAACGGTGACAAAAAAAGGAACAGTGTTAAGCATTTTAAATCAATCACATGCATTCACGTGTTATCTTTGACAGCCTTAATATTTACATAATATATTTATGTTTTATGTATGTTTAAACGCACACATTTTATGTCAAGTGAAATTAGTTGGTATTGCAATCCAGTCTGTTAAGCTTCATTGCACCACCCTGTTAGTTTGGTATTTTCAAATCATAGTTTAACAATACCATCAATATGTTATGCATATTTCTGGGTTGTAGAGATTGAATGGTTGGCTAATCATATAGAACTGTTGGTAATGTGCTGCTTCTGAAAATAATACACATTGAGAAAAATCAGGGAAATTTCACTTCTTTGAAAATGCAAAAGTAGATTAATACATACATTTTTAAATCTTTCATCTAGCTATATGTCCCTAACAGGGTGGAAATATTTCTGGGTCTCTCGTGTGAACAATCTGCTTACATTAATTAGGATTTAACTGCCTGAGTGAGACCAAAATGTTTTTCTGACAATCAAACATGACCTTTTTCTGATAACATCTAAGAAATATTTAAAATATATTTTTTTAAATTACAAGAATTTTGAGATCCAAAACGCACCTCATAGCAGGAATGGCCCACCAAAGATATTGAAGAATTATTCTTTTCATGAATATTCCTGCAACTTCAATGTAGATATTTTCTAATAAAGGATTAACACTCAATTTAGAACCTAAAAACAGATCACGCTCATGACCATGAGAGAGCTCATGACATGAATAAACTACACTGATTGTGCAAGATAGAGTTTCCTGATATATTTAACCTGTGTTACCAGGAGCAGTTCAGTCCTTTTCCGAGGAAAATTCTTCGTCTCATCTGCAGTTGATGTGGGATCAGGTGAGATTTGTAGTTATTCAGTGTTAGCTTAAAATAGCAAATCTTCAAAAATATCTGCGAACAGCAAATGTCCAATATTTTTGTAATTCTCAAAACATCTAATCTAATCTAAACTCCCACTACTGAACAAGTAATTACTGAATGGTAATTCTGGGGCAGCATTTTCACTCTTCAGCTTATATAGTCCTATTCAAATGGACAGACGAGGGCTGGACTAGGTGTGGAGTTTCCTTCCTGTTTGGCTTGTACCTTCCAATCTGTGGTGGTAGGCCCCTAGACACCCATGGACCACAGAAAGTTTAAAGTTCCTCTAAGTTCTGATCACAGAGGTCTTGAAATTGAACTTTTGTCGATATCCACGGTTTTGTCTTAAAGATCTGTCTAATGCCTTTACCCAACAGAAGAGATGTCATTGTTGGTTAATTGCTTTACCAGCCTTGCTCCAAACTTCTGTTTTGCGAGCACAATTCCTGAATCAAGCTTTTTTTTGGTGTTATTGAAGATGGATCTATACCTGATCACTTGCTCTACCTATGTGGCAAATATACTCATTGTTTTTCTTGTGGAGGCTCCTAAACTCCCCAGTGAACCATGGCATGTATTTAATGGGATGCACATTTCTTCACATGTGGGTGTGACCTTGTCAGTGTAGTTGATAATGTCAGCATCATTGTCCTTTAGTATGTTTAAATCCTCTGTCAGTTCATTTTCTCACAGTACTGTATGTTTTACAGGCTTTGTGGTTTTCACTTTCCATGTAGGCAGAAATGAGTTGGAGCATCACATGATCTGAGTTTCCCAGGACGGAGTGGGTGCCAATGTGTTTTGCCCCTTTAACAGGGCTTAAACAGGGTCCAGAGTTTTATCATGTCATTTAGAGCTATTAGTTGCTTTTATCTAGGAAGATGTTGTTGAAGGCTTTTTCCTTTGAATTCCTTACAATTATCTGGTCAGCCAGTATGCTTTGGTGAAGCAGGCCAATGTAAACTCCAATTTAAACATTGCCATGGTATCTCTGCACCAGGGGCGTTTCCAGAACATTTTGACTGTGGTGGCCAAGATGGGGCACAGACCCCGTTTAGGGGGGCCATAAGATTTTAAACCCTAATATATTTTTTTCATTAGAATTCTCATGATTCAACACATTAAAGGATTCATCTTATAATTTGATCCTTTCCCGGTTCAAATTAAACAATTCCAAATGTACTGTTAGTGTCTGCATTCAAGGTCAGAACTGTACAGTGGGGCAAAAAAGTATTTAGTCAGCCACCAATTGTGCAAGTTCTCCCACTTAAAAAGATGAGAGAGGCCTGTAATTTTCATCATAGGTAAACTTCAACTATGAGAGACAAAATGAGAAAAAAAAATCCAGAGAATCACATTGTAGGATTTTCAATGAATTTATTGGTAAATTCCTCGGTAAAATAAGTATTTGGTCACCTACAAACAAGCAAGATTTCTGGCTCTCACAGACCTGTAACTTCTTCTTTAAGAGGCTCCTCTGTCCTCCACTCGTTACCTGTATTAATGGCACCTGTTTGAACTTGTTATCAGTATAAAAGACACCTGTCCACAACCTCAAACAGTCAAACTGCAAACTCCACTATGGCCAAGACCAAAGAGCTGTCAAAGGACACCCGAAACAAAATTGTAGACCTGCACCAGGCTGGGAAGACTGAATCTGCAATAGGTAAGCAGCTTGGTGTGAAGAAATCAACTGTGGGAGCAATTATAAGAAAATGGAAGACATACAAGACCACTGATAATCTCCCTCGATCCGGGGCTCCACGCAAGATCTCTCCCCGTGGGGTCAAAATGATCACAAGAACGGTGAGCAAAAATCCCAGAACCACACTGGGGGACCTAGTGAATGACCTGCAGAGAGCTGGGACCAAAGTAACAAAGGCTACCATCAGTAACACACTACGCCGCCAGGGACTCAAATCCTGCAGTGCCAGATGTGTCCCCCTGCTTAAGCCAGTACATGTCCAGGCCCGTCTGAGGTTTGCTAGAGAGCATTTGGATGATCCAGAAGAGGACTGGCAGAATGTCATATGGTCAGATGAAACCAAAATAGAACTTGTTTGGTAAAAACTCAACTCATCGTGTTTGGAGGAGAAAGAATGCTGAGTTGCATCCAAAGAACACCATACCTACTGTGAAGAATGGGGGTGGAAACATCATGCTTTGGGGCTGTTTTTCTGCAAAGGGACCATGACGACTGCTCCGTGTAAAGGAAAGAATAAATGGGGCCATGTATCGTAAGATTTTGAGTGAAAACCTCCTTCCATCAGCAAGGGCATTGAAGATGAAACGTGGCTGGGTCTTTCAGCATGACAATGATCCCAAACACACCGCCCGGGCAACGAAGGAGTGGCTTCATAAGAAGCATTTCAAGGTCCTGGAGTGGCCTAGCCAGTCACCAGATCTCAACCCCATAGAAAATATTTGGAGGGAGTTGAAAGTCCGTGTTGCCCAGCGACAGCCCCAAAACATCACTGCTCTAGAGGAGATCTGCATGGAGGAATGGGCCAAAATACCAGCAACAGTGTGTGAAAACCTTGTGAAGACTTACAGAAAACGTTTGACCTCTGTCATTGCCAACAAAGAGTATATAACAAAGTATTGAGATGAACTTTTGTTATTGACCAAATACTTATTATCACTACGAACTCAGCCATTTCTAGATTACCCAAGATGCAACATTTTACTTTACACCCATCATAATCCTATGAAAGGAATGTTGCATTAAGTCAGTCGTACTCAGATCTTTCCTGGGAATACCCATCCATCTCAGAATGTTGTTGTTACACTGAAGTAGCTCACCTGAATCAAGCAGCCAATTGGTTGACAAGTTGATAGAGGTGCCCTACCTCTGGAATACATCTAATAAATGGAATGGAGGTTCCCAGCAGAGATTTGATAACCACTGCATTAAGGTATTCAATCAGGTCTATTCCGGATCTCCACTAATGGCCAGATGTTTCAATGTCCATTTCCCTACTGGTGAGTATTGCTTACATCTCTTTACAGATCAGCTTACCTTTTTTAGGTTCATCCTTAGAAATAATGGTATTAGCTTCAGCAAAGTATTTACTTGTTTCACTTTATTAAATACATGTAAAATCTGTAATAATCAAAGTCTAGTGTGCTAATAGGTTTTTAGGTTTCTAAGAGTAAGCTGAAATACAATCCGCAAATAAAAAAAACTCCAGTGAACCTATCACTTCGTATATTAATTGATGACAATTGTGGTTCTAAAAACTGCCTGGCTACCCGACCGTCTTAAATCTGGCCAAATAATATAATTTTCAGACTGAATTTGGTAGGGAAAATGTGTCTACATTTGACTAGTGATGTATATACAGTGTTACAGACAATATATGTATTTTCTTAACGAAAGTACATGTGCCTAAGACTTTTGTATATTGTTGTTGTCAAGAGAAGTACGTCGGACTCTGTTTTTATGTATTCACCATACTCTTGAAAACAGGAAGTCATGGGTGAGTTCTGACTTTGGGAGTACTCAAGCCATGGATGATATTTGTACCAAGACTCTTCCTGTTACCTTGCATAGTGCTTGCAAATACCTGTAAATGTGGCTGTACTAGGCCCCGATGCTCTGGATTGTGAAACATCTGCAAATAATACATTATCAAGATTAGTAAAGTACAGGCCAAGATTTGCGTATATGCTTTAGAACACCTGCAAGGAAAGTGGTTGAGTTGGGCGGAGTATAGAGAATGTGTTTGGTGATTTGACTATTAGATTCATTGTTTGTAATGTAGAATTGAATACAAGCATTATCAAAAACAAATGTAACACCAGGCATACCATAAGGTCTAGATATGGCATTGGGTGATGTGAGGCTCCCTTTCACAGTCACCACCTAACTGATGTGCAGGCCCAGGTAAAGGGTTCCCATTCTCATCGTATGTTGCTCGTCACTCCCGCGTAAAACTTCTAAAGTCAAAAATGTAATACGTTACTAGGACACCAGTAGGTGAACTTGAAGATATTGTATTCAAGTTAGTTTTAAAACTTTTTAAAGGTGAGATGAAAACAACAGAAATGGGAAAAGGTTAGTTAACATACCTTAACCCACAAATTCCACAGCAGTCTGTCCTGAAGAGATTGTATCACCTCGATGGTCACTCGCAGATAAAGTGCCTTAAGACCAAAATGGAAACCGTTATGATGACAGCAGTAGCATATGCGTAACAACGGAAGTTCAGTCATTTCCAATGAACAAGTGCGTTATGATGCAAAGTCATACAGCACTATGCGTACCCTTTGTGGATGCATCGGGTTTGGGGTGTTGCATGCGTTGGATTTTTCCTACTCGTGCGCCAAAACATGTGCGTTATTCAAACCGGAAACTGTCAATTTATAAATAAAGTTATGCATCTAATCTCCTCCAAAAAGCATTGTCAGAACAGAATTAAGTGAATATATTTGTAAATATATTAAATATTATTTGTAAAAAGTATGGCCGACATAATTATAATTGTAATGACTAAAACGAACAAAAGGCTGCCAAACACACTGCTCTACACACAATCAAACTACCTATACCGCTTATAGCTGAACAGAGTTTGTATGCAGCTAGCAAGTTATCCTCAAGTGGCAGACATACAGGTGCTGGTCATAAAATTAGAATATCATCAAAAAGTTGATTTATTTCAGTAATTCCATTCAAAAAGTGAAACATTCATTCATTACACACAGACTGATATATTTCAAATGTTTATTTCTTTTAATTGTGATGATTATAACTGACAACTAATGAAAATCCCAAATTCAGTATCTCAGAAAATTAGAATATTACTTAAGACTAACACTAAAAAAGGATTTTTAGAAATGTTGGCAACTGAAAAGTATGAACATGAAAAGTATGAGCATGTACAGCACTCAATACTTAGTTGGGGCTCCTTTTGCCTGAATTACTGCAGCAATGCGGCATGGCATGGAGTCGATCAGTCTGTGGCACTGCTCAGGTGTTATGAGAGCCCAGGTTGCTCTGATAGTGGCCTTCAGCTCTTCTGCATTGTTGGGTCTGGCGTATC
>JACXGI010016982.1:0-15105 GCA_016801175.1 Esox masquinongy
GGCAACAAAGGAGTGGCTCAAGAAGAAGCACATTAAGGTCCTGGAGTGGCCTAGCCAGTCTCCAGACCTTAATCCCATAGAAAATCTGTGGAGGGAGCTGAAGGTTTGAGTTGCCAAACGTCAGCCTCGAAACCTTAATGACTTGGAGAAGATCTGCAAAGAGGAGTGGGACAAAATCCCTCCTGAGATGTGTGCAAACTTGTTGGCCAACTACAAGAAACGTCTGACCTCTGTGATTGCCAAGGGTTTTGCCACCAAGTACTAAGTCATGTTTTGCAGAGAGGTTAAATACTTATTTCACTCATTAAAATGCAAATCAATTTTAAAATTTTTGACATGTGTTTTTCTGGATTTTTTTGTTGTTATTCTGTCTCTCACTGTTCAAATAAACCTACCATTAAAATTATAGACTGATCATTTCTTTGTCAGTGGGCAAACATTCAAAATCAGCAGGGGATCAAATAATTTTTTCCCTCACTGTATACATAGACAATATGAATTTGTAGAATAATATAGAAAATAAATACTTCAAAATATGCAAAAACTATAAATAGTAGCAGCAGTAATACTTGTGTGTGTGTTTGTTTGTGTGTACCAACAGTCTTTAAAATGTTTAAATCCTTTATGCTATGCAGTTATTTGTGAATTAAAGTATGTTAAAGTGTTTGTGTGTGCTAGTGTGAGCTGCGAGTGCATGCATGCGTGTGGTGTAAGGGTAGGTGCGTGAGTGTGATCTGTGCGTGTGTGACACGCATGCACAGGTACCTCATATCCTAAGGCTTAATTAAGGGTTAATTAGAGCCACAATATTAAGAAACTGGCAGCATGTGTCATTGTGTCTGAATCTCAAATCACATACTAAATACTACGTACTAAAAGTACATACTTCACGGATGATGATAAAGTATGTACTGTTTAGTATATAGTAAGCTAGTATCGGGACCAACTGAGACATACTACCTCGTCATAACATTGCGTCTAACATTGCGTCTCAACGTTAGATTTTGTCGTGCCTTTACATCACGCCAAGTTTGAATATTAAGCTAGACACAATTAAGCATTGTGTAAAACTGACTACGTTTCTTATTAAGTTTACTTAAATCATAAATAGCATCTATGAATTGTATGGCTTTTGCCACTGGCCGTTTTAATAGCTTATAAGCCAGTAATAGGCCTATTAGTATCTGACTACTTGGAATAGTCATAACTAAGAATTGAGCCCATGCTAGCGAGACTGAAGGCGAACTTTACACTGCCAAAGCTATTCAATTTCATGTCACAACAGCGTTCGTTTTTCATTCATACGTGAATGAATGTGATGCAAAAACCATTAATATAGGTGACGATAACTGACTTTTTCATCAAATGAAAAGATGAGAGAAATCGTGCAAACCCCTACTCTTTTACTGTGCAAGGGGTTGTGGTCTATATTACCCCAAAAAGCATGCACGGATACATACTTCGAAAATCCACCAGAAATAGTAGACCATCCGGGAACTTTTGGCATACTATTTTCAGCGTACTATGGTTTGAGACTTACTAATCTTCTCATAAACTAATCTGACGTACTATATAGTATGCAAGTATGCAATCTGAGATTCACCCTGTGTCTCTCTATGTTGTCTTCCTATACCTCCACTGCACTTGACTCTGCTGCAGCAGCGGGGCTGTCTGCACTGGGCCCAGCAACATTCTAGTAGTGAATAGATGAACACACGATTCAGATAAAGGAGAACATAAGTAAGCCAATGGCTTATAATACTTCGTCCAACAGGCTATACAACAACTATTACAAATGAGTACCTTTCATGGAAGCCTACCCTACTTAAGGAATTACATACTGTATGTATGCATTTATTCAATGTTTTATCTTAATATATGACCAGCTACTTGTGTTTAAATGTTTAAAGTTCTGTACAAATGTTTACAGTAGTAGACGACTATTGCTATAGGTTACATTTTCAACGTGTTAGACTATATTGCAAGTACAGCGGGTAAATACAGCGAAGTTTTGTAACAGCAGGTATGTTTTGTTGTAGCCTAATAACAAGCTTCTGTTCATCATGGTATGTGAAAACTATGTGCATTTTTGGGAGAATAGTATTAAATAAGGTAGCAAGACTTTTGCGATGGGGGGGTGGTGGGGGGGCTCTGTGGCTAAGGTTCGCACCCATGGGAGAGAGAGTAAGCTCCGCCACTGCCGCGCAACCACTGCCACGCACCCAGCTCCGCCACTGCCGTGCACCCACCGGTTAACCTCCGGTTTAAGTGCAATGCAAAACAAGCGGAGGACCTTTCATGTGTCCTATGAAAACCACTTGTGTTTGGTGCACGCACCTGTTTGTGGGCGGGCAAGTGTGTGCATGTGTATGTGTTTAGGCATGTCCCAATTGTATGCCTGCGTGTGCTTGACCATAGAGTTTGGGCAGTCCTGCGCGCTTTATAATGTTACTTTTCTGAAAATGTTTTTGTTAGTTCAAACCATATTGTGTTTTTGTTTGTATGTGAGCCCAGAACCTGTCCAGATGTTCTGTCCAGTTACAGTGTGTTGCTGTGGTAAATACTTAATACTCTTACGACGTAATATCAGTGCTTTATAGCAATCTGCATAATAATAGTTCTTATAGTCGATGTGGCTTCACATTTAAACTCTAGCTTACCTCCTGACCTCTGACCTTCAACGGATAGGTACTGTCAGATTAAAACCTCATTTATATCACCATGTTATTTACTGTTGACCCTGCTGACATAGCTTAAGGTCCACAGATACACAGCTGGATGGTATTATCAGTTGGATAACTTTAAGTTAATTCCCATTTACATCTGTTGCATTTACATCTGTTGGATTGAACTACCAGTCAAAAGTTTGGACACACTTACCCTTTCGAGTGAAAGTAAAATACTGTAATTTGAGGAAATGCACAATACATACTGTGCAATTAATTAAATACATTTAGTGATTATTTGTTTAGAAATCCTGACACTGACAGCAGTAGTCACATATATCAAAACATGCCATTGTTCTGGCCCCAACAAAAATATAACATCCAATTGCCCCTGCAATGTAAACTGGACATTTAACCTCAAGGAATCTCTAGTTTCGGATTTGTCTGAGTAGTTTTTGAGACAAGAGTGTCCAAGAGGCACAAACACAAGCATGCATGCTGCACTTACACACACGCTCATATACAGCATTCTTTTCAGAGGTCCACTGTGGCTCTGCATAACATTTCAATTTGAGGGGCGTGTTAGGCTGAAGAGATGCAGGGATGTCAGACAAACTGAGGGATTCTAATTGTCAAAGGAGTTTAAGAGGAAAAAGATGAGGAGGCAAATTGAGAAAGAGAAAACAGAGATGCCATCTTCTCTGATCAGCTAAATCCTTTCGTTTCAAGACTATCTTTGGGCTTTGTGTGGGTAGCCCGCTAAGAACCCTAAAGATAACATAATAAGACTGCCATAAAATGTTTGACACCCATATTTATGTCTTTGGATTTAAACTAGCAAGACAGGGCTGTCATATTAGATCAGGGGTTTCCAGCAGGTTCTTCACAAGCTACTGGTAGCTTTCAGCCCATTTATGACAAGCTTGCCAAAAATGAATTAGCATAAACAAATGTGAGAGTATCAGACGTCGCAGGGCCCCAGCTACTACTGTGCCCTTTGGAATTATTGGACCCTTAGGTAAAGATTTTTAGTTTATTAAAGTTTTTTAATAAACTAAAAAGGTTATTAAAAAAAGTAATTGTTGTCTATCAGCGTAACATTACATTTAAAAATAAAATTCTATTTCATAATCAAGAAATGAAAATAGAAATAACGCCAAACTACACTCAAGTGAATATCTTTGTTTCATCGGCTTTTCGTGGCTGGTCTCAATGGATCTGACAGGTGAAGAAGCTGGATGAGTAGGTCTGGGGCAGTTGTCTTTACAGGTGGTCTGTGCTTCTGAGCCTGTTTGGAGATACAGCCAAATTCTTTAAAACTGAGTTGGAGGTGACCTATGCTACGAAATGACGATTAAATTCTCTGGCAACAACTCTGCTGCAGTCAGCATGCCAATTGCCCTCTGTCAAAACTTGAGACATCTGTGGCATTGTGTTATGTGACAAAATTCTTCAATGTCTTTGGTATTTTCTTGTTCACCCTTCTTTTCTGTATACCCCAAAGGTTTTCAGTAGGCTTTAGGTCGTATGCCTGCAAAAGTCAAGCAAAATGCAAAGGCTTGATTCTGTGGTCAATCAGACATTTTTGTGTGGATCTTGAGGAATCTTTTAGACCCTTTTCCTGCTGGAAGTTTCAATGGCAACTCACTTTTATTCTACTGGCAGAGACAGCCAGAGTTTGCTCTAAAGTCTTTCGATACTGAGCGTCTTAGTCCATGATGCCTTGTATCCAAGGTTCCTAGGGCCTTTGGAAGCAAAACAGCCTACATCATTAGATATCCACCTCCATATGTCACAATGGACTATTTTCTGCACAGCCATCCCTCTTTTTACGCCAAAAACACACCTATGGTATTTGTGGCTAACTTTGTCTCATCTGACTATAGAACCCTGCTCCAATCAAAAATCCAGTTTAGTGAACTCAAGCTCTATCGTTTATGTCCTTAGGTATCTTCTGCCATAATGTCCAAATAGATTTGTGGCATGGAAACATGGAAACCCAAACATTCTGCAATTCTCCATCTGTGATCGAGCATTGCAGAGGGTTACATTTCACAGCTCCATCACAGCTCCAGTTTATTTAAACTTCTGAATTATTACCCTTATCGTAAAGATTGGTACTTTCAGGTGTATAGCTATTTTTACAGTCATTGCCTTATTTAATGAAGGGATCATTTGGGTTTTCGCAGTTTGGCATGTTTGCCAACTCATATTTCTATCACGGGGAAACAGGAAGTTGTTAGGAGTTCTTAAGAGTTAAGAGTTCTTACCAGCCCAAGTTTTGTTTTTATCAAAATAAGATGCCCTCCATTACATTTAGTTGTCTATGGTTTTCAATAATCATGGCATGTTTTGAGAAGAATAATTATTTCTTAATTATGAAATATTTGTTTTGTTGAAATATGTTACCTCAATAATTTAAATTTCTTTCCTATTTAGAGTCAAAGAATAGGCTGATAAACAACACTGACATTTTTTCATAGTATTTTTTGTTCATCTTCACAAAGAGGGACAATAATTCTGGAAGGCACTGTATCTTATCAACACAATAATTACTTTATTTTGCCGTCATTGTCTTTCTCATCTTTATTTTTTTTTAAAGAAGCTGTCATGCCCGCAAAGGTGAGAGACTACCATATTAGAAGCTTCGTAATATGCGTGGTTATCCTAGAAATCCTGGTACATTTTTCCGCTTTTCCAAATAGATATCACCAGTTACGTCATACTGTATGTGTCCATCCTGTTTACTCAAACTCTTACCCTATCCTCAGTAACCTAAGTTATATTGCTTCCCCAAATTCTGAGCCTTATTCTAACCATAATTCTAACCCTAAACTTAACCTAAAATAAATATTTGGTTGTGTGTTGGGACTGCCCAAATAGTCCTCACTTTCCCAGAATGTCCTCATTTGACATTTAGTATCTCAAATAGTACATTCACAAACACACACAGACACAGCCAAACACACACACTGGGGTGGCAGATACCCTAGAGCATTTGGGACAGTAACCAAATTGTTAGTGATTTGAATCCCTTGGCCAGAAAGTTAGTCTGTCATTGAGGATTGCACGGTAATTGCAGTCTGGGTGATCAATAAATGCTTACTCTTTGCTGTGATTCCACTTTCAGGAGGAGTTAGGATATGCCAGAAAAAAACAACAACTCGAAATCTAACCCATAAGCCTACAAAAGCATTTGGAAATGTCAGAACCTTTGGATTTCATGTCGTGAGATTTTGGTCAGATTTTAGAAAACTAGTACACAGACATAGAGTACCTGGAGAAAGTCAAATCCCTTCTATCTCCACATTTCTTTTGTGTAATGGACTTCATTTATAATTTATTTTATTTATTTTCTTGCCATTAATCTACGCACAATATCCCCTAATGATATAGCGAAAACATGGTTTTAGGAATTTTTGTCAATTAATTGAAAAAAATAAACTGCAGTATCTGCAGAGTACATAAGTATTCTGACCCTTTATTCTGTAGTTTGTTGTAGCACCTTTGGCAATGATCACAGCTTCGATTATTCTTGGCTATGCCTCTACCAGCTTTGCACACCTGGATCTGGGAGGTTTCTCCCATTCTTCCTTGGAGATCCCCTCAAGCTCCATCAGATTTGATTAGGAGTGTCTGTGAACTGTGATATTCAGGGCTCTACGCACAACTTTCAATACTATAGCAATTACTTAAACTTCTCCAGAATGTGTATTGACACATTCTCGGAGGTCTACGTAGAGTTACAGCTTGGTTTTTGCAATGACATACACTGTAAAGTGTGGGACTTTATCATGTTCAATCAAGTGAATTTGTCGCAGGAAGAAGCCACTCAAGTTCTAGAGACATCTCAAGGATGATCAGGATGATCAAGGACACAGGATGCATCTGAGCACACTGTGGAGTGTCCAGACAAAGGGTCTAAAAAAATATATTTACAGTTTGTCATTATGGGGTGTAGACTGGTAGCAAGAAATATATATTTCATCAATTATAAATTACAACAATAACACAAAAAGTGGGGTCTGCATACTTTTTGAAAACACTGTCCATACAAACACATTTATCTCCTATACTTTTCCTTCTTTCTGTCAGATTTGGCTAATGTTATGTATATATATATATATATATATATATAACTAGTTCATAACTGTGCTTTTTTCATTTGGCTACACTTTTAAACTAATATTATTTGTCAGCGACATTCGCACTCAAATGGCTATGAATGGTACTGGCCATCGGTCTGGCCAGTTGAACCGTGAGGGACCTAAATTCCCTTCACTGAAAGTAATTCAGCTCCAAATGCAACAGTATCAGTTGAAACAGAGATGCAAATGTCATTTTAGGACTGTATTTTAAACTTCATTGATGTTTACATGCAAATCCATATCCTGAATTCAGGATAGTCAAGTCTTCTGTTTTTGAGTTGATGTACATGAACACTTAATCCCATTTACAATAACCAAAAAAACCTTGTTTTCTTGCTTTTAGAGACTCTGTTAATATGATATATTTCCCAGAATACTGTGCACATATAAACATTGTCACTGAAAGGCAATGGGAATGGGAATTGGAATCCCTTGCTGAAAAATAACAGGAGCCTGGAAAACAGTTTGGGAAAATCTTCGTCCTCAATATTTTACTCCTGAGAAACCTAAGAGGATGTTGACTGTGTGATGCAATTTTGCTGCAAACACAATATGAATATGCAAATTAGTTAATCCAAAAAATAACTTCTGGCAAGCACTTTGTCGGTGGTGTTATTACACATTATGGTCTCCTACATTTGCTAACTTCTGGCAGAATTTTTCAGAACATTATTTTGTTTTTCAGAAAATTTGACCGAAATGACAGGTTTTCTGCAACCAGTTAATTTTTGTCACGGATTTCAGTGTAGTTACTGAATTGACTTGAGTGACCCCAACTCTATTGAAGCACATAACCTTGTTAGTTCAGTACAACTTAGTTTGACTCAGCATTAATTACCTACATTCTGTATTCAGACTATAGCCTATAAGTGCATAAGGGTCTATCAGTTTATGTCCTGAAATGGAACTTAACTGCATTTAAGTGCATAAATCTTCAGTGACTTTTGAAAATGATAATCTGAAGCAGAAAATGCTCTTTGATTTGTATTTTGAGCTGCTTTAAACTTGCTCCAGTTTTAAATATAGTTGGTTGACTTATATGTAGAGCCCAGTTGTTTCCACTGTCCTTAAATTGAGTATTGTGGTTTACGCTTTATAGGGTTTGATTTAGGGTGAGGCATTGGGCTAGGTGAATGTTAGGCTCTAAAGTTAAGGTTAGAGTTAGGGCTAGGGAATAGAAAACATGGATTTCAGGGTTTTCTGTCCTCATAACGAGAAATATATGTGTCCTGACAATTCACAGGTAGGGAGAACCATTCCCCTTGCTTTATCTGTTTTTCTTTCGCTGTCTCTCACATTTTCTCTCTTGTTATGATTTACAGTTATGATATGCAGAATTAAAATGAATTAATGCCATATCATACCACAACACCACCAAAGCCGCTCAAAACAGATTAACTTTCTGTTAATTTGTGATAGAGCTAAACATCTGCATGAAAAGCTGTTGTCCTCTAAATGTTGCCAGAGACAACCTTCACGGTCTACCGTGCGGCAGTAAGTCATTTATATCCAATTCATCTCATTTCTATTGAAATGTTAACGTTTGGTCGGGAAAAGCAGTCAATTGCCAAGTTACACTGTAAGTATCCATCATGTAGGCTTTGATCTTCTGAGAATTAGATTTTGAAATGCTTCTCGGGGCTGGAAACAAATGTTGGCAGTCCTTTTGTGTGTGTGGGTTTGTGTGCTCTTTATTTTCTCTGTGTGTGCGCACGTGGGTGTGTGTCTGAGAAGAATTTAAGAGGACTTTGTTAGCTTGTTAGAGAGAGCAGACTTTCAGCTGACTGGAGATAACTGTCCAATCTAACTGAGATCTCGGGCTCAATCTGGCCCCAATTTACAGATCAACAACACAGCACTGAGATGCGGCTGGTTAGATGAGACACACTTTGCAAGGGCTGTTTTAAACTCTTTGATCCTGGGGTGTAGTGTATGTGTTCATGTGTTTGTGTGTATATTTTGCAGAATGTCTTAATACATATTCTCTATTTGGATACAGCGTGGTCTTCTACGTGCGAGAAACTGACTTAACCCAAGTGAACAATTAGGCCAACATTTGCATGTCTCATTGTTGTCCTCTTTCCCCAATCTATCTAGAGACCAAGACACTGACACGTGTAAAATGTACTTTGTTCAGAATCGTGGCAATCGACTCAAAGCCAGTGAGGACCAGTGAAAGTCATGTTCCCACAGTTGAAGACTAATTATGCAGTTTGCAGGCTCTGGGATTTGATCTAGCAACCATTTGGTTACTGGTCAGATGCTCTCAATAATCTAGACTGTAATTGCAAGGCCAATCATCACCCTAGTGCGTTTGTTAATGTGTTCTGTTACGGTGCCCTATCCAGCGTTTTCCATTTAAAATGTGGAATCATATGAATATATGTTTCATTGAAAGTTAAATGTGCCTAGATAATGAGAACAATAGAAACATCTCTGGTAAGATTCTCTCTATAGGTCACGCTCTGCCAACCTCAGAAATGTGGAATGTTTGCATTGACCATTTGGCATGAGGTTCTTGTGGAAATTTGATTTGTGCTAGGTAAACACACCCTTCAATGTATATTACCATCTAGCAACCATCTTTACAGTGAGATCGAGTGAACATGTAACATCAGACAGCTCTGCTGCGGTGCTTTTAATAAAGCTTCTCTTTCTCCCTTGATTTGCAACCGAGTACATTCTTACTAAAGCAACCACTACACGAGCAATATATTCCAACAAAAATCAATTAACAACAGGTAGAGGTTCATGACTGACACTATCCCCAGTACCATGGTTGCAAGTAAAACATAGAAGGCTAAACGTTCATAGGCGTGTACTTTCTTAAAGGTGTGTGAGGTGAAGGCCAATGACAAGCTTTGTTTGGGTTCATGTAGCCTACACGGAACGCTCCAGAAACAAAAAATATACGAAAGCAACGCAAGCATAAGACAAAGCACGGAGTAAAACAAGGGTAAATTTTGCATTTGATGGCGAGAGCTGAAGTTTCTGTAAACAGTGATGCAGAGTTGGCTAGATAGTCAAGGAGAGCTATGATGAAAGAGAAACAATTATACTACATAGAAAATAATTTGATGTTCTTGTTTATTTTATATCTATGAGTGCAGATTTGTTTTAGGAAGGTTTCTCCAAAGTCTTTGGTCAAGCAGACACTCCTTTATTCCATTTCATGCTGGAAAAAAGTGTTACAACCTGGTATTTTCTGCAAAATATTAAGAAAAATGAACATGTATTGTGGGTTGTTTGACCAAACCTAATCAGTGGGGAACCGTCAGGGTCCTGTACACCCTCAGAGAGGGCCTAAGGATAGATACAAATCTGTATATATTTTTATATATTTTAATTTACAATTTTGAATAGAAGGCACCAGCCAACGTCAGTGACATTAACTTCAGTTAGAGCAGCATTTTGGAATGACAGTAGAATCAACCAGTCACAAGTTATCTTGTAATACTGTAGGTGGGACAACCTTGTGACGCCTCTAGGCCCTCTAGAGGGCCTAAGTATACATCACTAATTCAGAGCCAATAGTGAGCCTTATCTTGTTTTCTCTCACTTGAGCCTAGCTAGCTGGTTAGGTTTTCGCAATGAGTGTAGGTAAGGATGGCGATGGCCCGGCTGTCAGCCCTGTCTTTGATCTCAATCGAAAAAGAACTTCTTTCAGATTTAAAATCAAAAGACAAGCTACATGAACCTGTATCCATTTCAGAAAGAAGGACAGGAGAATGGACTTCGTTTTTAAATGATAATCATAATGGTGAGGGGACTTTTTATTGCAGGTTGCTTTTTGTTGCTATCTCATTCATATCATATTGAATACAATGTGTAAAATATTATTACAACTTTAGATCACTGGTTGTGTGGTAAAAGCAAAGGTAATGACGTTGCAATTGGAAGTGCATGACGTTTCTTGTTGTGGTACATTTTTTTATTGTTGCATGCTGGACATCGAATACAGCACATTTTTTTCTCTGACAGTATATACTGTCTGTGTGTGTAGTTGTGTGGTTGAATTTATTCTGCCTCTATTTGAGTGACTGTTTTGGCAAATGTTTCTTTGAAACGACATAACTATATGTTCTTCTAATGTGGTTCCTGCTATCGATATTTGCAACCGTTGTGTACATTTGCTGCTTCTGTGAGCCACAGCTGAGGCGCGGCATAGGACTGTTTAACTCAGCCGACAAAGAACTGCTTCTCCTACATAGGTCTGCAAAAGAAAGGTCTCAAGTCATGCTCTGTATACACAGGGATCCAAGTTCTCTATCTACATGTATGACATCAAATTGTTTTCTGCTTCTGAGGGCCTAACTACAATAGTCACGGTTCGTCACTGAACCTAGTGCATAAGCGAATATTGCACGGAAGAAGCAATTATATTGCCTTTTAGCTAGATTTAGCCATGTGCAAACTGGTCAAAGTGCTCATTTTGTTGTTCCAGGTAGCGCTCGTTACCACGATTATGGTTTCATGTTCACTAGATAGCCATCAATGAGTCTCTGAAATATGGATCTAACGCTATAGATAGCCCAGATGAAGTTTTGATTGGTTTAACTGTTTACTTTGTTTGTTCTGTGTTCTGTAGTTATGGAAAGGGCCCATCAACTTTAACCCAATTTGAAACGAAAGTCTGTGTTCATTGATCCAGCATCGACTGTTGGAGGTGACACTACTTCAGACCGGTTAGTATTCTCGTAGTTAGTAATGATAGTGTCAGATCCTAATGGAGTTGTAGAATTGATATTCAACTCACTGCCAATAGGTGGCGGTAAAGTGCCGTTAAAGTTGCATAGTGCACCTTTAAATTGATGTCAATAGAGGGGAGGAGCATCTGAGTGCATAATAAAAAAATAATGGTGGTGCAGTATAGAATTTCGGACAGAGCTTCCCTGTGTCATTGTTTTCAAGTGACTCCTGGTCATAGGTTGGGCATCTGCAAGCTCAGTCTTGGTTGTTGGCTGAGTAATGCGTTCCCCACAGTGCCTGGTTGAGTGAGCAGTCTTGTAAGAATCAGAACAGCTAGCGAGATGTATGGAGAACTAAATGTGCCATAATACGAAATAAATAAATAAATATATACATAATTAAATATATAAATAAATAAATATATAAATAAATATATAAATTAAATACTTAAATATATAAATAAATACACATCGCATTTGCATTGTGTACACTTACGCATTTCATTTGGATGGTGTGAAGTTGTGCGTCATCCATATGCAATGGGGCGGGACCTCACCCATTTGATAGAGCTGTCCACATTGGACTGTGTGTTTTACGCTTGGAACACTGTGATTGGACTCTTGAGAAGAAACCATCAGGTGAGGGCTGTCAATCATGTAGCACACAAACGAGTTTCAGTGCTCCCTTGTCCGTTATGGATACATAATTGGGTCGCTTTGAGAACTATTTAACCAGACAATTTATGTCGTTAGCATCAGGCCTGTTTTCAGTTAGGCTACTTTCATTGTGATAAGTGCGTAATCAGGTGGAGGACTGGTAAAGTGGGTGTGTCTTGTTTGTGCCAGGCTGCCAGCACCGATCTATAGCTCAATACTAGGTGTAAGCCTTTACAAGATATGAAAAATAGAGATTTCACCGTAGCAATGTTTTTTAGTTGCCGATAGAATAAATAGACGCAAGGTGTTAAACAGAGGGAGCTGGGCCAGGTCCGGGCAGGCTGGACAAAACAGACACAACTCAAGTAATGTTTTCCACTTCCCTGTTATAATTGGATTTAACAATCATAACAAAACATTTCTCCCAACACCCATTCAATAACTGAATAGGCCTGAATGTATCAGGCAGACTATGCATAGACATAAGCAATCTGACATGCCTTATCCAGAGCGGCCCTGATGAGATACTGAAATCGCTTTTTCCTTTATATTCTCTGTGAGTTGGGCTACTGGTATGCTGTGTTTGTTTCACCATTTAGGCAGGGAACACAAGCATGCAGGTTTTGCACTTACAAAAGTGTAAGTGTAAGTGCAAGTGTACAACTGACAGATCGTTAACATCTATTGCCTGGTTGCTACTGTTGGTCAGTGGTCAATGTTGTCTCAATATCTTTCTCTAATTGTGTAGCCTCCTAGAAACTATACATTTGAATGGACTTAATACTGCAAATGTTTTTTTTTTCAAATACCAAAACTAGGCCAATTTAGAGCATTAATTTGTTTAGAAAAAGAGCATGATGTGCTTTGTGATTTTGGAAAACTGCTTTGCACTTTTTACTGAGAATTTAATATCAATCAAATGTATCATGGCACAATATTAAGTAGGATGTAATTGAACAGTATTTAATATATTTTCATACAAGTTTATGGTGCCTACAAATTGTACCTAAAAACGTCTACAAGACCTGTATCTGTTAACCAGCTAATACTTGCCAGATTCTTCTGGGTTACTACAGGTTGTTTCAGGAGTGTAGTGTCAAGTTTTCAGTAACAGTGTTTTCAGTGTGCACGGACGTAATGGAGTGGGAACACCTCAATCAAACTGAATGTCCCACTCGTATATTTCATTTGGATTGCGCAGACAAGCAACCAATAATAAAAAATTACATTATAATTACATTATTAAAAATATAAATAAATATATACACATTGCATTTGCATTGTGTACACTCGTGCATCATCCAAATAACCCAAACATTTCATTTGGATGGTGTGAAGTCGTGCGTCGTCCAAATGCAATAGACATTTCATTTAGATGCTGTAAACTTGAGTGTCGTCCAAAAGCAATAGACATTTCATTTGGATGGTGTGAAGTTGTGCGTCGTCCAAATTCAATAGACATTTCATTTGGATGGTGTGAAGTTGTGCGTCGTCCAAATGCAATAGACATTTCATTTGGATGGTGTGAAAGTTTTGCGAAGTCCAAATGCAAGACATTTCATTTAGATGCTGTAAACTTGAGTGTCATCCAAATGCAATAGACATTTCATTTGGATGCTGAAAAATTGTGCCTCTGTCAAATGCAATAGACTTTTCATTTGGATGATGTGAAGTTGTGTGTCGTCCAAATGCAAAAGACATTTCATTTGGATGGTGTAAACTTGAGTGTCATCCAAATACAATAGACATTTCATTTGGATGGTGTAAAGTTGTGCGTCGTCCAAATGCAATAGACATTTCATTTGGATTGTGTGAAGTTGTGCGTCGTCCAAATGCAATAGACATTTCACTTGGATGGTGTGAAGTTGTGTGTCGTCCAAATGCAATAGACATTTCATTTGGATGGTGTGAAGTTGTGCATTATCCAAATGCAAGGGGCGGGACCTAACCAATTTGATAGAGATTTCCTCATTGGACTGTGTGTTTTATGCTTGGAACACTATGATTGGACACTTGAGAGCAAACTATCAGATGAGTGCTGTCAATCAAGTAGCACACAAACTTGTTTCAGTGTTTCCTTGTCAGTTATGGATACAAAATTGGGCCGCTTTGAGAACCATTTAACCAGATAATTTATGTTGTTATGATCGGTGAAGGACCGGAAAAGTGTATGTGCCCTTGGTTGTGCCAGGCTGCCAGCACCATCCTTTAGCTCAATAGTAGGCGTAAGCCTTTACAAGTCAATGCATAGCTCTAGGCACATAGATTATTGGCATATAATATTTTTCTATAGGTGACATCAATAAGTTATTGAAAAAACGAGAGGAGTTATTAGAAAAAGATTAGGTCAGAAATCAATAGGCTGTGAACGGCGCGTCTTTGCAAGTCTCTCCCCGGGTTGTAGTGGGGCTATCGGGTTGATTTCAATGCCAATGCATAGCTCTAGCCTCGTAGATTATTGGCATATAGGATTCTTCTATATGTGACAAGAATAAGTTATCGAAAAACCGAGAGGAGCTATTAGAAAAAGACGAGGTCCGAAATTAATAGGCTGTGAACGGCGCTTATTTGCAGGATTCTCCCGCGGGATGTAGTGGGGCTATCGAGTTGATTTCAACACCAATGCATAGCACTAGTCTCATAGATTACTGGCATATAATATTTGTCTATAGGTGACATCAATACGTTATCGAAAAACCGAGAGGCGTTATTAGAAAGAGACGAGGTCTGAAATTAATTTGCTGTGAACGGCGCTTATTTGCAGGTTTCTCCCTCTGTCAGCTCGTGCGTCTGAAGAGAGAGGAGCGAACTGCGGAGTCGTTTGGTTCGATAGATTCATTTATTTGAGCTGCACTGTGCTCATAACGGCGAGACAATAACACAACAAAGACAAAGGGAGCAGAGGGAACATATATACTGGGGGAGATGACTGGATGATGATCAGGT
>JACXGI010016983.1:0-15110 GCA_016801175.1 Esox masquinongy
GTTAGGGCTAAAGAATACATCTTATATAACCGTTAGGGCTAAAGAATACATCTTATATAACTTTTAAAGCTAGAGGATACATATTTTATAACTGTTAAGGCTAGAGAATACATCTTATAGAACTGTTAGGGCTGGAGAATACATCTTATAGAACTGTTAGGGCTGGAGATTAGTTTTTTAGCATATGCAACCAGTATTAATCTGTTTATGGTGACATTTTCATGGTAGGCCAGCGTTCCCCAAAATAGGCATCCAGGCCTCATGTGGTGTTGCCTGATATACAAATGGGGTAACTAGCCATGCTCTTGAAAAGAATTTCTGCCTAATTCACAGGGATATGAGAGGATCCCCTGGTAGCCACTCAATTCAGTTGTAATAATTCAGGGTTTTACTAATGGCCCATTTATCCACTGCCTTGAACAACGGCCTATACCCTTGTTTCTTATTTCCACATTACGATTAAGAGCAACTCAAAATCAATAGCTGTTACTGTGTGATAGTCAATAGCTAGCCATAAAACCCCAGAGGGTTTCATATAGTGTTAGATTATGTTAAAATATACCAATTGTCCGCTGTCCACAGAAAGGGATAGTAACTACTGTAAAGAAACTAAACATGACAGTCAAGGTTTGCTCAAACACCTTTATTTGTCTAAAAAACAACCCTGGGTGGAACCTGGATGGAAAATGTTCAGTTTAGTGTCAAGTTTAAAAACATGTGAGTGTGAGATAGAGTGAGACAGAGAGAGAAACAGAGAGAGAGACAGAGATATATAACGTACTGTTCTGTGTACAGGGCCAGACTCACCTCACGGATGAAGTAAACTTTGGCTCCCACATAGATTCCCATTCGAACAACTGCCCGGACAGCAGCATTCATTCCTACCCACGAGAAAATCAAGTTAGTTACGCACCCGAGTTAAACAATTATGGTACATGAATATGAGAGACTTGTATCCTAATTACTTGTAATATTAAATAGGAAAATTCTGATCATGATCTTAAGAATCTTCCAACTGTCACAAGCCTTTTTAGTACAAGACTCATTCTTTTGTCACCATAACAAATATCCATGCTTCCAAAAATACTATTGTGTGTGTGTTTATGTGTATGTGTGTGTGAGTGTGCTTGTGTGCGCGCACCTCACACAGCCAAGTTTGGTAAAACGTCTTCTCTAACACCTCTTCCACTGTGTAGTAATTCAGCCACCCCGAATGCTATTCTGTGTCTAGAATTCTAATGTCAGGTTATCCTAGCTTCTTAGTAGGAATAAAGGCTGCCAGGCAGTTTCTTGGAACTTGGCCTACAAAGCCCAAGGGAGACTTTTGTAAACAGATGAAGTTTTGGTTTAACAGGACTGGCAAACTGGCAACCTCAGTAATAGTATTCAGGCAAACAAGCAAGTAAGGTTGTTCCATGTAATCACTAAATAGGGAATAGCATGCAACTTGGGACACTGCCCTGCCCAGAGTACTACCCCGGGCTGATAAGAAAGTGTTCAGCCTGTCACAGAACAACTTATGCCCATGCATGATATAAATGTTTTCTTCAGAAAGACCCAAAAGTACATTTTTGTAACTGAATTACAAAACATTTAGGATATTCAAATCTTAATTACTGGAATATATACAGTTGAGTTTGATAAAATGTAAAAGCATACAAACAGGGTTGTTAAAGTTATTTTACGATACAACAATCCAGGTATTTTCATCTTATTTATTTTTTTAAAGTTTGCTAATTCAACCTTTAACAGAAGCGCCCATAAGAATAAACTATGATTTATAAAATTTCCGGTAACCCAAATGAGGAATACCTTACTTGATACAAATTGTTAGGCACGGCACTGTAACTGGGTAGTTACTAATCAAATAGATTTCTGTAGAATGACCATTAAGAGGATATGAAAAAGTAAACAAGAAAGCAGGGGTGAAAGAACAGAAAGTACTGATCTCTGCAAATGTAATCTAATATGGTCTAAGCCCTACTGAATGCATTTATGGCTGTAAGACAAAACAAATGGTAGCACTAAAAATCAATGAATCACAATCTATTATTTTAATAATCCTAATAATTACAAATGCATTGTTCCATAATCATCTGAAACAAGTACCATCTCTGTTTGGTTCTGTTTATAAGAATAGCAGTAATAGACTAATTATATTGCACAATGTAACACAACGTGTGTGAGTGACCGTCATGTCTTTCTAAAGCTGACATTCCTATCACACATGGACTTGTTGTTTTGAAACCGGCTTGAATGCTCGCTGATCCTCCCAATGAGTGCCCAACACTTTTCCCTAAAAAGTGCATTGCTTTTGATCCAAAATCTTATTTGGCCTGGAATAGGGTGTCATCTGGGACAGAGCATAGGGTAGCTCTGGGACCACAGACAAGTGTGTGTGAGACCAAGGTCAGAGGCATTCATTCTGACTGGTTAAGGTTGGAGCAGTGGGATAATCTTGATGATTATTTTGACCTGTCTGGGCAACGGTATTTGAAATACTGCAGGCCTACAATAAGGTGGGTTCAGCAGTGCACATGGGTTCAAATTCGGACCACTGCTCTTTCAGCAAAAACTGTCTTTATCTTTTACCACTGCCCCCATAAAATAAAATATCACCAAAAATATATTGGTCTCAAAGGAAAATAGCTATAAGCTTCAAATCGTGGAGGTAACTTTAGTAATGCATAATTTAATGTTACGTTGTGAACAAAGCGTTCATATTCGTACTGCTGCAATCTTGGAAGCACATCTGTTTGCTCTATTGGCATGTACACTCTTCAATACAATGCTATAGCACAGCTGGTATTGCCCTGTTATTTCAAGGCACGAACGCACTACGTTCATGAAGTGACCGCCGGCAGAGCATAATACAATAGGTTTCCACAGATGCAGCTTGCTACGATACCTGCTGTTCATCACGTAGGACAAGGCAAAGGATAGAGCATCCTAGAAGCTTATTACCCGTGACATAGTTTATTATCTCACATATTAATCATAACATAGGCATTTATATCAACTTAAGTGATGTATGTTTATGGACGTTCATTCCTTAACAAAATGCGGAAGAATGTGGTACGAACTGAGAAACAACATGTTAGTGACTTCCTGGTTGGGAGGAGTTGTCCTTAAGTGAACGTTCATCCTCACTTATTTATCAACAGGCTAGCGTTAGCCTATGAGCCAAGTCACTGTGTATCGATATTATGAAGTAAAATGCTAGGCCTGGCTATGAGCATCATCACATGAACAGAACTGAGCTCCGCAATGCAGTGGAGGAATTTGAGAATTAAATATGCAATCTTCTCTGCCCGATTTTGGCAGGCGTCTTTAATTGTGTAACCTGCAAAACTTTTACAAATGTGAAAAATGGTATGATGATTGAATATACGTGGATCTATCAAGCAAATATGTTTCACCTTGACTGAAGCCTGCCGTTGGTGAAAACAAGGTCTGAAACATGTAGTGGTAAGCTATCTCTGCTGAGAAGCTAGCCACCAAATGCTAACTGCGCCTGCGATTCTTGCAACGTAACTTCGTAGAATTATCCTATTAATTTAAACATTGTATCAAGGCTACAAGGTTCAATCAACAATGTAACTTGTATATTCAATTCAAGCTTGTTATTTTCGCCACACGGTCCACTCAACTGACAACATCAATGTCACAGGGTAGGCTACAATCTCTGGCGCTGTCATTTATCACCGTACCTTGCGCATCCCCTCCGCTAGTCAGCACTGCGATTGCTTTCCCCGCTCCAGACAGACTTTCAAAAAACCTCTTGCTTTGCGTGTCAGGCAGTGCCATTTCTGAGGCTTTCACTTCTTATGAATAAATAGGTAGTTTTAGTTTTTCTATATTGTTCTATATTTTAAACAATATACAATTATGCCGTTGATGTAAGGCTACAATTGCCTTCCACCCCTTTCTCCCTACCCTTGCCGGCTATTCTCCCACTGTTTGTTCGTATCAGCGATTTGTTCAGTTCACGATAAATTGACGTCAGCGTCAGCAAATGAGCTCTCGCTTAACGTACATATTCCGGTGTTTGAACCAATCCGGTACATATGGGTGTGTATATGTAAGGTGAGGGATTGGGTGTGTTAGGATAGCCTAATGGTCAAGAGCAACGGCCCAATAAACCACTGATCGCTGGTTCTAAACACAGAGCCCATCTGTCTTTCATTCTGTATCACAAGAATGTTCTTGGCATGCTCACTTGTTTAAAAGACAGTATAAAAAAGTGTTTGACCAACAATAGGTCTATGAATACAGTACATTCAGTTTGCCTATGTCAGTGTGACACACTGAATGGTCTTCCATTAAATTCTGATGTATGCACACACTGAATATAAGGGCTGTCCATAAAAGACAAGCCGTTTAATTAGATGTGTTATTTATCAATATTATTGGGAAGAAAACGGTTGTGCAAATCAATACAACATATCTGCAGGTACAAACAACACCTATCTATTCCAAAGCTACTAATGGTACCGTATTTCAGAATCTATCTCTATCTGGGTTTGTGTGTGTGTGTGTGTGTGATCAATCCACATACATGTGTACATGTAGATAGTAAAACTGAAAATTGGGTCCCCGCATGGTTTTCTGACAGGTCCCCACTAATAAAAATGTGATTTCCAGTTTAGGGGTTAAATATACGCAAAAGCATACAATAGGGTTACTTTTAGGTTCAGGCATTACCGGTTAGGTTTAGGGTTAGGCTTTAGAGCCAGGTTGAGTTCAGGTAATAAAGTAAGGCTTTTAAGGATAACACTAGGGAATAGGGAACATGAATGTCTAGGTCATGCGTTAGGTCTCAGGTCCCCAGAAGGATAGAAAAACAGTCCGGACCACTTATGACAAATAATTGGCACTGCTGGTCTGGTGAATATCTCGGTGTATGTGTGTGCGTGCATATGTTCATTGTTAGTTCTCTGTATCCATTATAATTGTGTCCCATATGGGCAACAGACACATACACGTACACACAGAAGCTATGTAGTCAGGTTAGCTTCACAGATTGGAATAACGCACCCTATATCACACAGTAATATCACACTGACCTGTTTAAATTACTATGTTGATATGTATGTTGTACCTAATTAATGTGTTGATGTACAGTACCTTGTTCTTGATAAATCATAACCAAATGTATGCCACTACAAATGTATGTTGTCAATGTAGCTAGATATTTCAGTCCTCTGGTCTAGTGGGATATTTGTTCAATATGTATTGTCACCATCTGGTGGTTTAATGCACAAACTACCAAGGATGTCAAAGTACTTAAAAATGATCATAACACACCAATAAATTATTCATTTCCAAAATTCGTATGAATTCATATTTTATTTGATAAAAATCCCCCAAAAAACAATGCAGTGAATTAATGAATTTACAACCGTTTTTTTTTTCAATTTGATCAATAATGCAGTAATGATCTTCGTCTTCGTCGTGCTTTGCTGATGTAGTGTTTATAAAGTCTCTGAAAAATTTGTCTGACTCCGTCGTCCACAATCTCCCAAGCACACTGTGTATGGCCCTGAGTGAGATATAACCATACATAGTTTGGTTAATTTGGAATGTTCTCGACAATGTCATAACACATTGCCTTTAGTCTATCTAACGCTACAGTATTTTGCCAGTTTGTCACAACAATGCAAGACTGACCTTTTTGTTGTCGAGGAAATTCTCCAGTTTGTTGAAGCATGTAGTCACTGGCTCATGGCTTGCACTGGAATCAACGTGTTGCGTAGTTGGCTATTGTTTGAAAAAACATGAGTTTCGTATGAGGGCTAAAAACAACACATGAAAACGTCATCGTGAACAGGATGTTAGCGATGCAGGAGAAAGCTTGTTCCAGCAACTCACACAAGATGATATCTTATAATGTACCACGGCAAAATGTTCCTTTAACTGATGAGAGTGTTGGCTCTTCTGGTACATAGTCTCCACCTTCTTCAAGATGTCTGCCAGAACGATCTCTTTATGTTCCATCTGTAAAAACAATACAGACGCACACCTGAATCTCTGAATAGTTTTTATTATGCCTCAAGAGAGCAGTTGAATTATACTGATTTTATATCTGTTATTACAAGTAGAAATCATATTATTTGAACGTTTTAAACTATTAGAAGTTAAGGCCAGCCAGTTTCTTTTACCTGACTGAGCATCAGTTCAGGATCACAGAGGCTGGCCTTATCAAAGTGTTTCACACAATCATGGGAGATGCTCTGATGAGAGATACAAAGCAGCATATTGTTACATGGATGGGACAAAAGATTTAAAAGGGTATAAAACACATATTTGTAAAAAGGTAACTATCAAATTAGAATTGATATGCAAGCCAGAGGAGGTTATGGCCATATACCACAAAACTCCAAGGTGCATCATTACTATTAAAAAGTCTTTACCAAATTAATTACATCACACAGTTATTGTTGTCATAATCAGGATTTAAAAATGGACAGTTTATAATGTAGATTGTATTAATGTATTAGAAATTGTATTTACCCAGTGTTTTATGGGTTCCAGGAGAACTTTCCAGTCATAATGTTGAAAGCACTCTTTGTTAGCCTGCGCCAGGCTTATCAAAGAAAAAGTAACAGCAACTCTTATCCACCACATCATCCCTGGAGTAAAAATAAATATTAATTTAAAACAATATATAAATTCATTTGGATCCATTAAAGTTCACTAAAATATAAAAACTGTGTACAAAAATGTAGATTTCCATCAATTGCAATTTACAAATATAAAATAAGTTAACTTTACCGTTGAGTCGATGTCCCCTCTCAGAAATAAGATGCTCTGTCCTATCGGTCCTTGAGTAAGATATGATTTTGTGATGTTTTTCTTTGCAAGGCCATGATACTTTTATACCTAATTGATGATGCTTCTGGGATACCACACCTGTTGAGTCTTACACAAAATGAAACTACTGAACCTTTGTGCCTAACTGATTTTACAGTCACTGCGGAAAACATGAACAGGGACAAGGAAAGGTATTTTACATCACAATTCTAAAAATGCTGCCTTCCAAGTTCTATTCTGGATGCATCAAATGTATTTCATGCCATTTCATAGAAATACATGTAAAATGACTTAATTACAGTATTTTAATGCAGCCTAACATCAGATCCAATGAGTGATACCAATGTACCATCATGTATTTGATAGATAATGTTAGCTACATCTAAACTCAGAGATTCCGCTCTTGTAAATCTATTTATTCTAGGTGAATTGCATCCATTTTGAATTATTTGAAAGTACAACTCATTCCCTACTCCAGTGTGCAACATAGCATTACCCTTACATGGGTTCTAGCAACTAGCAAGCATACGGGAGTAGTGACTGACATTAGAAGTAAATTGTGCCAGAGTCTGGAAGATGCAGTGATCATTGATTGATCAATAGCAACGCAATGTTGCATTGTATTTGCATAAAGTTCATCTTTTCTTAACTTTGGTTTAATAGTTTAATAATTTCAATTCACACAACATAATTAACAAGTGCATCTTCCATCGGAATCAAACTTTGGCAATTCTTGAGCTCGGATGTTACCATTTGACATGACTCATCGTAGACAGTATGGCATCTTTAATCAATTCCAATGGAGTCATTTTATCGATGGCTGAAAGTAATGCCTAATGCCAACAATGGCTGTAGTGTTGCGAAGACAAAGTTGAGGGATGTCCTATACATCACACCGGATAATGAAACCGAGAACAGGTAGAATGATGTAATTCTATATTCGATCATCCCTTGAACAGGTTTCACAAGATTTTACTTCTGTGCTATCAGAAATGAAAGCAGTTGAGTAGATATTGCATCACAGCTGACAATGCATTAACAGACCTCTAAGGTTTAGTGTATTAGCAATAATATCTAATTTCACATAGAAATGCAATATAAGAAATGTATTTTATGCTATTTCATTACCATTAACACATTTTTTTGTTTTTAGGATATATTTTCATGTCAATTTATGGTTCATTAGATTAAGAAAGCGGGGAAAGGACGAGGTGAGAGGTTTTGCAAGAGCAGTGGGAAAGATTTGAAGCCATGCTGAAGATGTACATGTACAGCAGAGCCAGTGGCCTACAGTACATTGCTTGACCACCCATACGCCACCTCTTAGGCCATCTCATTAAGTTTTGTTTTCTCTGAATTTTTTACAAAACTGGTATGGGCACTATGCATTTGCGAGTAGGTGTATTGTAAAAACTAAACTCCATTCAGCTTTTACGGACACACACCCACTCACCCACACACAAACACAGTACACACCAATTTAAGGTTCTCCGAGGTGTCCCGCCTTGCACTAGTGATGGGCATTCAAGCTTTTTTAGTGGGTGGACTAAAACATTTCTCAGAGTTCATTTGACATCCAAATGACTATTTATTCTGTAACACATAGAAAACCATGACAGAATGTATCACAAAGTTGCCTGCCAGATGGTGACATTTAAGTTTTAATAAATTTTTATGAGACAAGTAATTCGATGGCCAGCAAAATTAAGAAGAAAAAAAATAAAATGACATACTGCAAACATTACTGTGGATCAGAAAAATGTTCTCTCCTCTCTGTTGTTCGTGGTGAAATTAAAATGTAAATAATCATTGTCGGGAGCCCAAAATGCAGTGGTAAAAGTATGCAAATTAGTCATTGGGTTCCAGATGTTCACCAAAACGTGCTTTTCGAAAAGTGTGGTCCGTTTGCGAATAACATGTACTGCCACAAAAGCAGTGAAACCACACCAGCCCACAAATATTTTGGGGTTTTCAGAATGTTTGGGCAATTCTCATATACAATCTTTACTGGGGGAAAGATGCAAGGGGCCATTAAAGAATAAGAACTGCCTTCATTTGCCAGGTACATTTACCTATGACCACATTTTTACTTATGTAAAGGAGTTGCTAGACGATATCTATGGACAGGATACACAAAATTTTACTTGAGTCAACAAATATTTATGTACAATGCGCAAATGTTAACTTGTGAGCACATGGGGTAAATGAATAGGAACAATAACAGTGTATTCTACACATTATTTTGTGATTTACAGTGTGATCTAGATAATACACAGTATGCATCTATCTTGATTATAGAATCATGTAGGGCCAGAATGGACGGCAGGTGGCACCACATTGCACAGGCAATACATGATGCTTGCCAAGGGCTGTGGTATAGAAGAGCCATAAGCAGAGTGATGTCCTTCACACCCTACCAGAAAATTAAACAAAGAAAGGGTACAAGGATGAAATTCGATATTACATGATCTATCTTGAACAAGTTACCAAAATGTTCTAGAATCGACGTCTGTGTATAAGGAATTATTCAAAAAGCTGGTGACATAATTACACTTCACTTAAAAATGAAACTGAAAGAAATTAAGTGGACTGCAATTTCTAGAATATTGCTTAATTGCTGGAAGTGTTAGAAGTAATGCATACCTGACTACTGTACCATTTTTTGTTAACAGACTAACATTGATTCAGATGAACATGGACAAACACAGACCAAGTGATTGTTCCATTGCAATCAAGTTTACATTTTAAATACTTTAGCTGATGCTCTTGTCCAGAGCGACATACAGTAGGGAATGCATACTTATCATTTCCAAGAATTAACTCTTCTTCAAGGGGTTAAACTACTTCAGGGAGAGGCATGTCTACTTGGCTGTGGAGCAAATAAAGACCTGACTATTGTTTAAATTGGTGTTTGGGCCTAAAGGGGTGGACATCTGAGTGTATGTCATTTTAAACTTAGGAGGACAGGAGGTCCTGGCCCACACCTGAGGGTACCAGGCTTGAAAGACCCGTTGCTGTCCCGGTCCAAAGTCCTCCTGGTTGTGTTACAGATCAAGACGATACATGACAATTTCAACTGCCACTGTGCTGACACCTCCCCCTCCCTGTGTTGTCCCTGTCCTTGTCCATCTGGTTGTGCTTCCGACCTGGACTAAGTTTAAATAGACTCTGGACTCAGCCCACGAGCACTTATTAATTATTACAATTGTACTCTTAATATTTTCACCCGGTACAGCCAGAAGAGGACTGGTCGCATATTAGACTATGTTCATCAAAGTGCATGTGTTAATACGGCTTGTTCCATTAAAGTAGCCTATCCCAGACGTCCCGGAATGCTGTTTGCCTGAAATTAGAAGTACCGGTACGCTGTTCCGGACCATTCTGGCATCTAATATTTCATTCAGCTTTTGTATGAAATATTGTATCCAGTATTTAGTGAACATTTAGCTTCTTCACAATTGAATTTTAGGGTGCATTAACAATTCCATTAATTAACTTCAAACTTGTCAGATATCATTTTTAGGTCTGCCAGGTATACCTGGATGCTGACAATGGGGTCGACAGATGAATAAATACTGTATATGGAACTAGGTCCAGTTGATTGCCACCACATCTCTCACGGGTAACTCCATATAGCATCACATTAGAAGTCAACCCCAGATCTCTCCTGGGAGAAAACTTCCTGTCCAAGCAATTACATTGACTGTTTGTGGGGATGCGAGTTGTAATAATGATTGGCTTACCTCTAAAATCATCACATGATGCTTGGCTGTGCCATAAGGGAAATCACATACCTCAGCCTAAAGTTTGGATTGAATTGATTCTATAGTGGGATACTGAAGTTTACTACATAGTTGTAATACATGTGGACTGTCCAGGATGAATTTGTTGCCAAATACAGTCGAATGGCTAGAAGATTGTCCCCAGTCCCTTGAAACTTTTTAAATCAGCAATTTTACGCTGCGTGACAGCTAGCCGACTTAACAGTTGCACTAATCATACAGAAAATGATGTGTAAGTTATTTGTATCAAGCAGGGGTGGACTGGTCATCAGGAGGTTTGGGACTTTTCCCGGTGGGCTGGGCCAACCCAACTTACGTGGGCCGTCCAGCAGCCGCTCATTATCTGCAATTTTTCCCAGGGTGATCGGAATTTTGTGGGACGAATTTCTCTCCCTGGCTGAATCTCAAATTGCATACTATATACTGCGCACAACAAGTATATACTTTGCGGATGATGGTGAAGTACGTAGTACTGTTTAGTATACAGTAAGCTAGTATGCCAGTATTGGGACAAATTGGTACATACTACCACTAATGTTGCTTAACATGTTTATTTCCACCACAAATAGCATCTATGAACTGTATGGCTTTTGCCACTGGCCATTTTAATAGCCTATAAGCCAGTAATACTAGTATCTTACTACTTTGAATAGTCATAAGGATTGAGTAATTGCTAGCGAGACTGAAAACATAACACTGCCAAACCTATTTAATTTCATGGCATAACAACGTTCGTTTTTGCCGCTTGATTCTCAGCGGCATTAGTTTTGTGGCATTAGTCCAAGCAATGAATTTGATTGGGTTAACATGTTTTCAGATGTAACTGACAAAAACGTTTTTCCCACCACTTTGCAACAAAAATCCTATAGGTATTCCCCAGGTCTAGTGACATTCTAGGCCTGGTTTAACAGGCTAATATTACTCTAAAAAGCATTCATGGATGCATAATGTACATCGAAAATTCACCAGAAACATTAGACCATCCAGGAGCTTTGGCATACTATTTTCAGCATGCAATGGTTTGAGACATACTAATCTTCTCGCATACTAATCTGACATACTTTATAGTATGCATGCTATTATATGAGATTCAGCCCGTTTGTATCTCTGGCGCACAAAGGTCTACACAATGGCTACTCACATGGACCGACTCCTTGCAAAAAAAAAAAGAAATGAACCAACAGCGACCGCAAATGCCACTGCGAGACACTGTAAGTTATCCTTTGATCACCCTTTTACTCTGCTTATCGAATTTACATTTTTACATTTCGTTATTCATGCATGTCACGGTGTGGTAAGCAAGGAGCCCAGGCACAGGATGAACAGTGAAACAAGGGTTTACTAAGCTGAAAAGCGTGATTCGTAAGACAATGAAGGCCGAAACGGCTAGAACTGATCCAAAGGAACGAGTACACTAAGCGCGAAAAATAATGAACACACACAGTCAACTTGCAGACAATACTCCACAAGACCCCGACAAACACAAGGGCAGTTATAGGCTGTGGTAGTGAGGATCCGGTGTGCGTAATGATGGTAAGTCCGGGGTGATGTGATGAGGAACAGGTTTGCGTAATAGTGGAGAGACGGCGTGTTCCATGAATGTGGTGGTATTGTAGCAACTGGAAGAATGGACGATGGTGGCTAATAGGCCAGGGACAGGGAGCAATGTAGGCGAGCTTCCCCGGAGGGAGGTTGTCATTGGAGGCACAGTGACAGTGTAGGCTACTGTAAATCATCCTTTGATCATCCTTTTACTCTGCTAATCAAATTTACAAATACAATTCATTGAATAATACACTACAATGTTTTTACTTGAAGAGGGGCTACATATCCTTGGATCTATACATTTTATTCATTCTTTGCAATTTATCGTGTTTATCAAGCCACCTTGCTTTAGACCTATGTATGGCTATTCATGCGTATATCCTTTGATCGTCGCAAACAGGTCGATAATGTCTCTTATTTTACCTTGTACGTTGTCAAAATGAGATCAAAATGAAATCTAAATTCTAATGGATCTATATTTGAATAATGTAAGTGTTGTGTAATTTTCATTTTGTACATTAATCATTCTATGTATTATTTTTTTAGTCTTTTTTTATAAGACCTTTTAAAACAAACAAATCCTGTAATTAATTTTTTTTTAGACTATTCTATATAGTTTGATGTCGACCCAGTAGATGAACTGATGCTCTGGCTGGATGATGATGCTGCATAACAGAATATGTATGCTAACAAGGCCGATTCGTATGCTAATGATGAGAAACAGCTGTCGGCTCTGGCTGATACTGTTGGTCTGAAAGGCCTGGCAGTTCTAGTGTTAAGAAAGCTGCTGACAGTGCTTCTCCATCACACAGGCAGACTCAACCCAAAGGTGATTTTCCTGTCATACCAAAGGCAAGTAATCCTACAACAGTGGCGGGAAAACGCCACACATGCTATCACGCTTAACTCGCTAGCTTCCCATAAATTTTAGTGGTGTTTGTTATAATGTTATTTTAAAATATAGCAATATTTTCTCCTGTTGGTAAATGTTGAATGTGTGCTAGCTGGGTAACCAAAGAATTGTGTGAATTAGTTACAGACAATTGGAATTGTCTTAAATATATATAATATTTTTTTTTCTGTTAAAATAAGTTAAAACTAGATTATAGTATAATCAACTTAATATATTATAGTATAGTCAACCAAAAAAATGACGATACAGAGACTGAGAAAAGTGAGAGGATGGAGGCAGGGTCTGCAAAGGATTATGGGACAATCAAAATTCAGCACTAAAGCAGTGATGTGATGTGTTCATGTTTCATTATTCTAGCTGATATATATGTGGTTATTGAAGTTATGGGTTGTTTGTGTTCAGGGGATTGGGACAGTGTGAGTTTGAACAATGTGGTTACAGTGACCAAGCCTTATATGGCTGGGGTTCACATTCCTTGTTGAGTTTTTAAATAAAGTGTGACTTTTCCTGGGGTTGTGTGGTGTAAGGGACACAGGAATTGTGTAAAATACCGGTTTCTACTTAACTCACCATTCTTCCAAGCAAGCTCGCTACAATATATTTGTGAAATCAAATGATGTAATTGTTAAAGTATTGTTAATGATTTTGACAATTATATTAATGAACAATACTTTAACAATTACATCATCTTGACTTCACAAATATATTTTTATCATAATAAGTCCACCCCCCCCGGGGCATTACACTTCAGATTCCCGGGCTGATATTTTACCCCAGTCCGCACCTGATAACCAGTAACCAGTAATTCAAGATTCCTGGAGAAAGAAAATGGTTTGCAGGAAATAGTGTCATATTGTAGTTATGTAGTGCCGGTTGTCATTTCCAGAATTTAAGAAAGCGGTTTGTTTCAGCAACATTAGTTAAATGGTTTGGTTTCAGAATGAACACAATGATGATAACCAAAAAGTTAGGGTAGGGTTTCTGGGTTTCTTAAGGGGATGTTACATTAAGTATGTCTTGTAAATGAAAATGCTTTTGGGGATTTGTTCCCTTTGAAAAGAGTGTACCAAACTGTAGTTATACCAAATGTGAATCATAGTCCATTTCAGTCCAAATTTCTGCTCTGCTGATATTAAACACCGCATGTCTATAATGCATGGCTTCTTTAATAAGGAATAGAATACTTTTGTCAGAGTTGCACTGGGAAGACTGCCACTGGCTGAAAGTTAATTTAGGTTTTATGAGGTCACAGTTTGCAGTCACATAGTGAGGCCTGCACTGTTGCACTTCACTGATTTGTCAAGGGCAAAAAAAACAGAGAAAAAAGTTATTTTGACTGAGTTTATGTACAAATAGTGGGGAGGCTTCTTATAGTCTGACTCTGGACTGATTTTTCACTCTGCATCTTGATCTTTTTCAGTCTCTCTCTTAGATTGTCACATGCATAGGAACAAATGAGAATGAATCAGATTTTGTGATTTCCAGGTCGCTGATTAATGTGGAGAGAGTATGTGTGTGTGTGTGTGTGTGTGTGTGTGCGCGCGTTTGGGTAAAAAGACTGAGCTGCCATATCCACTAGCACTATGTCTCTGATTAGACTAATCAACACATTGTCACCCAGCACTCTCACTATAATTTTTTTCACCCAGATGAAAAGCAAAAGGCATGACGGCAAAGAACGGAATGGAAAAACCCCCACCCCCCATGTCAAACGTTGTCCTATTACACCCCTCCCATGTCAAACATTGTTCTATTACACCCCTCCTATGTCAAACATTGTCCTATTACACCCCATGTCAAACTTTGTCCTATTACACCCCTCCCATGTCAAACGTTGTCCTATTACACCCCTCCCATGTCAAATGTTGTCCAATTACACCCCTCCCATGTCACATATTGTCCTATTACACCCCTCCCATGTCAAACATTCTCCTATTACACCCCACCCATGTCAAACGTTGTCCTATTACACCCCTCCCATGTCAAACGTTGTCCTATTACACCCCTCCCATGTCAAACGTTGTCCTATTACACCCCTCCCATGTCAAACGTTGTCC
>JACXGI010016985.1:0-14355 GCA_016801175.1 Esox masquinongy
TCTAATTTTCTGAGATACTGATTTGGGGTTTTCATTAGTTGTCAGTTATAATCATCAAAATTAAAAGAAATAAACACTTGAAATATATCAGTCTGTGTGGAATGAATGTATACATTATACAAGTTTCACTTTTTGAATGGAATTACTGAAATAAATCAACTTTTTGATGATATTCTAATAATATGACCAGCACCTGTATTGTTCAGCATTAATGGTGTCTTCACAGATGTGCAAGTCACCCATGCCATGTGCACTAATGTACCCCCATACCATCACGGATGCTGGCTTTTGAACTGTGCGCTGATAACAAGCCGGATGGTCCCTCTCCTCTTTAGTCGGGAGGATACGGTGTCCATGATTCCCAAAAATAATTTAAAATTTTGATTTGTCAGACCACAGGACAACAGTTTTCCACTTCACCTCAGTCCATCTTAAATGAGGTTCGGGCCCAGAGATGGCGGTGGCGTTTATGTAACTTGTTTATATATGGTTTATTCTTTGCATGGTTTGAATTGCATTTGGGATGCGATGTACTGTGTTCACAGACAATGGTTTTTGGAAGAGTTCCTGAACCCATGCAATGATTTCCACTACAGAATCTTGTCTTTTTGTATTGTAGTGCCACCTGAGGCCCCGAAGATCACGGCCATCCAGTAGTGGTTTTCGGCCTTGTCCCTTGCATGCAGAGATTTCTCCGGAGATCCCTTAAGTCTTTGCAATTTTACGTTGAGAAACGTTATTCTTAAATTGTTGAACTATTTGCCTGTGCAGCCTTTCACAGAGTGGCAAACCCCTCCCAATCCTCACTTCTGACAGGCCCATCCTCTCTGGAATGATCTTTTAGTACCTAATCATGTTACTGACCTCTTGCCAATTGCCTTAATTAGTTGTGTGATACTTTTCCAGTCTTTTGTTGCCTCTGTCACAACTTTTTTGAAATGTGTTTGATATTTTGTCTTGTACTATTTTCTATTGAATATAGGGTTTAAATGATTTGCACATCATTGCATTTTGTTTTTATTTACATTTTAAATGTACATTTTATACAACAAAGAGAATCACAGTGAGGGCCAGTTCAAACAGTACTGGGGCTAACTAAACCAGACCACTGCAACCAAAGCAATAACTAGCAGTAACTCACATTTCTGATGCATCCCAAATGGCATGAGTCCAACCACACTCTCACTTGGTTGACATTGAGAAGAGAAACGACAGCTCCAACCCACAACCTTTATAGCCTTTGGGAGCATAGTCAAGCTAGATGATCAATCAGAGATTAGAAGTTAACTGTGGTTCATTTTGGTTTTAAGCCAAATGAAGCAATTATTTGGAGGAGCCAAACTGTTGGATTTGCTCCAAAGGTGGTGATCAAATGCGCGAATACCACAAATCTGAAGAACAATCTCTGGATCACCAGGTGTATTCTTGAAATATTATTAGGCTTACACTATAATAGTGGCATAAGATTAACAATCTAGACAATTAAATCATTAATCAAAATTATTTGTGTGACAAATAATCGTCAACTAAAATGTCGTAATTGTGACAGCTTTAACTTTGGCAGCTGGATACTCTTGCATATAAGTATGAGCGTCTTATCAACCTCTCTTAACTAGACCAAATGGCAGTGGACATCCTTGAGGACTAAGACTGTTCATGTCACAGTGAATAGTTTGGAGCATTATGCCACTCCACTACTGAGAAAGGAAGGGTCTCCTCACCTTCAGGCCCCAGCTGAGGCACTGATGCCAGTGCTGCAGAGCACAGAGCACCGCCTGTCTAAGAACACTGCCCAGGCTGACATGCATAGCCAGGAGGTACACAAGCAGGAACAAGCTGGCTATGTGGTCAAGTTACCACAGGAGGAGATGAGCAATGCCAAAGAAACCTGGTGTATCCCTTACCACATTGTTTACCGTTATGGTAAAAGCTGCCTGGTTGTCAGTTGCTCCTTCAGGAGTAATCTGAATGAGCAGTCGCTGCCAGGTCCTATGTTAGGCCTCTCCCTCCTAGGGTTCCTCCTGCGCTTCCCGTGGTAACAGGTAGCTATCTGCAGGGATATTAAGGGAATGTTCCACCAGGTATGTGTTTTCCTGGAGGATCAGCCTCTCTTGCGGTTTTTCTGGCAGGAAATGAGGAAAGGGGACCCTCCCAGACATTTGTGAGTGATCTCTCCTGCTGTTTGTGGCAACTTTTGGCCCTTGCTGTGCGACCTTCATTCTGCAGAAGCATGTGAGAGACTGTTGGGTATTGAGGATGTGTGGGTTTCAATTGAAGACGCTTTTCATGTGGACAACTGTTTGCAGTCTCTTCCCTCTTCCCAGCCGGCCAGGGAGCTGTTGGATTAAATGAAAACGCTTCTAGAAGCTGGGGGCTTTGAGATCAGGCACGGGGCTAGCGATGCTCCTAATTTATTTGCTAACCTGCCCACAGAGGCCAGGTAAGAGAGCTGCGATCTCTGGCTAACTATAGATAAATCTGACCATGAAGATCCCATTCTCGGCCTCCGCTGGCATTGTCACCTCTGATACACTGGGGTACAAACACTGACCTGTATCTTGCTCCAAGCCTACCATGCGGCGTGTTTAACGGTTGTTGGCCAGACAATTTGACAGACTGGGCTATATAATTCCTTTCACCACCAGGGCTACACTTGTAAGTCCAGGCATTATGGAGATGGGAATAAGATTGGAATGAACCCATTGTTGATGAGCTGCTCCCTGTGTGGTAGTCACGGGAACAGGAACTACCCCACCTGACAGATATTACGTTGCCATGCTGTGTTATACACCCCATAAAGTAAATTCAGTGTCTCCTAAAAAGCAGCTGACTATGCCATGAAAAATTTCAGCTCTCACTGGAACACAACTCTCTGACAACCTGTGTTAGGAGCCGTCTGTGCCCTTGAAGCAGATAACTCTATGGTCGGAATCCACTCCTGTGCTCACCTCGCTAAGCTCAGAGTCCTGCAGGTATAAGACCTTTCTGGGCACCCTTGTCGCTGAAGTCCAACTCTGAAAGAGCTCTCACTGCCTGGGAGGTGGAGCATGGGTCCTTCATTCTTTATTCAGCCTAAAGACCCTTGACTTGCTAAGCAACCACAGCGTCCTATTCTGTGGCCTTATCACTATGGGCACTCCTCTGCTGACCCACTGCAATATTCGACTTGGGTTGACCTGGTTACGGCGACTCATCACTCCCTGCGTGGGGCGGCAGCCAAGGACCTGCCGGCATCCTCCCGGTCTAGTACTGAGCCGGTCCTGCTCAGGATGGTGCAACAGGACTGTTTCCCTGAGGACTACATGCTGCTGCGGAAACTAAGAGTCCATTCTCTCTTCCAGCCTTTTGTGCTGTCTTTCACCAGGATACGATGAGACTGCTGCACTCGTTCATGTGGGAGGACTTATCCGCCAGGCAGAGGACCTAGGCCCTGAGGTATTGCATCCTGTGGTGCTGGACCCAAATCATGCCATTACACGCCTGCTCGTGCAGGAATTTGACACTAGGCTGCTGCAACTTGGTCCCGAGCATGTGTTCGCTGAGCTTCGTCATTCATACTCGTTCCTTAACCATTTGACACGTACAATCACACCAGTGTGATCATGCTGGAGTGATCTCTGACTTGTGCGGTCACACCAGTGTGATTATAACTTATCTTTAGAACGCATCATTAGAACGTCTAGTTATGAGTGATGCTGTAATCACTGGTCGTTCTGACCACATTGTTATTAACTTTTGTTTTGCTCAAACAGTCTTTATGACTTTGTCCTCATTTCCTAGTGTAGATGTGTAACATTTACAGAATCCATGATTCTTATCCAAATAGTTATAAAGGGTAACTTATGTTTGTCCTGGTTTTGACAACAACCCACACCAGTGGTCATTAGATTAAATGAACATAATACAGCAAACACAAACATGTATTCAATTAGCGACCAGTATATACAACTTATCATATCACAAGGGAGCTAACGAACGGTCAAAATCATTGAGTAAAAACTTTCTAGAAGTTTTGTAACTTTAAAGTAGCTAACGTTAATGGGCGCTGCCATGTTTGTTTATCCGAATCAACTAAAGATAAAGGTGATAAGATGAGCCGACCCAAGAGACCAGGTGATAATTTGCATTTCCGAACAGATTAGTGAATCTTCTTTTTTTTAAGATCTTTGGTCAAGATTTGTCTGTCAGCGGTGGCGTGGAAAACCTGCCAATTCCAAAGATGGCTGATCTGCCTGGAAGCATGCCTCCATCGACCCGTTTTACTCCACATGCAAGGACTATTTTGGGCCATTCACACTGAAGATAAGTCGCCGGCATGAGAAGCAATAGGATATTTACTCCATAACATGGAGAGTGACTCCTTGATAGCCTTGAAAAAATGTTTGCGCCCAGAAGAGGTAAGCTTTTGGAACTTTTGATAAGGGTACATATTTCGGAGGCGGTGGGAAGGAGCTACAAGACTCCTTTGCTGCTCTGTTTCCTGATCTGTAGGAGTGGCTAGTTGAGCATAGCCTCACCTTCTGGTTTAACCCGCATCACGCCATTCACTGTGATGGGTCCTGGGAAAGGAAATACGGTCAATAAAGTATTCTCTGAAAGCTCAGGGATCAGACTGTGTCTGAAGAGGAGCTGTGCACCGTTGTTGTGTAGGTCGAAAGCATATTAACCTTTTCAGGCCTAATTAAACAGCCCCGAGCGTGAGGTTTTTTTGCACGTGATTTCAGTACTTGCTCAGAGTTCCAGAATTTGATCATGACGTCACAATAAATTTAATCCACAGCTGCCCAAAAACACAACGCTGCTTACTGGTTTTGTATCTAATTTTGACAGGTTAAAATAATATTAGACAACTACAACCGGCAGTGAAACTGATAAAATGTTGAATAATTATTGACCAACTGTAAAAAAATGCTGTCCTTTTCCTAAACATAGCGTCGCAAAAGATACTGGCATGCTTCACTTGTTGTATCAATAAAACATACGCCAGCTATCAGGCAATAGGTTGTGTGTTAATCATTTATTTACGTTATTATTCAGAAGCTCTCAAAAGTTTATGCAAATTATGAATTCCGATTCTTGCATATTAAGTAATGGACAAATACGATTAGTGGAAAAATAGGTTTTTAAAGATTACGTTGAGTTTTTTGTTTTTTTAGCAAATTACTGTCTATATGCGCAGTATTTATTTACATTGCACTGGATTCTGGGAGGTGTAAGGTACACCTGACCAAAGATTTGCAAATCTGTCCAGAAGACGAGCAACTGTAAATGACCAACCGGTCTCAGGGTTACTCGTCTTATCACATTTATCTTTGGTTGATAAACAAATATGGCCCACAAACGTTGGAAACCTTCGGGTAATGTAACTTCTATAAAGTTTTTACATAATGAATTTGACTGGTCGTCTGCTGTCCCAGGATGGGGTAAGTTGTTCTAGTTACTAAAATTATTGGTTTCTGTGTCAGACGTATTACGTTTATTTTAGCAAAATACTGCTGGTGTTGGCTGCGTCTTAGTGCTTAAGTAACCCTTCTTGTCCCGATTTGAACGTTTGTTATTACCTCGTTAATATCATAGTGTAGATCTTCACAGTTACAATGAGGAATACAGTTATAAACATTGTTTAAGCTAAATGTGAGTAAATAAAAGCGCGGTCTGACCAGTGATTGTTGCATCACTCGTATCTAGACATTCTAATGGTGCGTTCTAACAATACGTTCTAGTCACACCGGTGTGATTGTACGCTTCAGGGACCATTCTAGGATGATCACACCAGGGTGATTGTACGCGTCAAACTCCTAGCCACTTCATTCACACATAAGCGGTAAAATCGCTTACCGTTCCGCTACCGACAACCGGAGGCAGCTGACATTGTCCCGCCTTTGCTGTTTTGACCAATCAGGTACTTACTTTAAGCTGGGAAAAGTAGCCTATTGCGTTCAAGGAAAAAGGCGGGCCCAACATAAACAAAACAGTAGTAATCTCCGTTCATTAAAATAAAACTCAGTAAAAGAAAACACTGGGAATTTGAGCAGATTTCTTTGCTATAGCCTACTAGCAATTCAGGAGAACCGTGACAGCCCCACAGAAACGGTTCATTAACGAAAATGGGTGCATGCCATTTCTTTTTAAAACTACATCTACTGTAGCTGGTAGCTAGTACCCCGTTTTGGTTGATAGCAATAGCTAGCACTACTAAATACATATTACGTATTAACTGATCGAGGGTAACTATAGGTCCGAGACTCTGAGCGATCCTTGACTAAGCTATATTGTTTCATATATTGTCTCAATAGTACTAGTGTGTGACGTTATTGATTTCCTCCTGTTCTTGTACTAGTAAAATTAGCTGTTCGTCCGACGTGTTGGTTAGGTAATGGACTATTCAGTACTGTAGTACCTCCAACAAGCATTCCTATTGGTTTTCCGCTGTGCTCGGACTGGCTTTCCGCGACGGAGAAGAAAAAAAAATGCAAGTACAATGATTGAGTTGGGGCGGCCGAGGTGGAGTCACAGTCAGGTGCTTTCTGACCTTTTTTGGTCCCCTTTTCTAAAGGATTATTTGCCATCACTGCCGATACCCACCTGTTGATCCACAGTGTTGATCAATTGGTGATGATCCTTGATCCCCAGCCCCCCTGGGGTAATTGACCCCCAGTTCCCCCGGGGTCACACGGAGCAGGTCTCCACTCTAAAATCAGCGGATATTAGGAATGGAGACAACTTTACACACGACCGATGGTCAAGCTGATTGAGCTGCCCAAACTCCCTGCAGAATTTTAGCATGTGGTGCAATGAGAAATTCTTTCTTTCAAGTTGCATATGCTGCTCATATGCAGGAGTGACCATTAATGAATTCTCCCTGCTGGGGGTAAAAGGACACTTATCTGTATTTGTGATTCCACAATGTCTGGTGCTCACTTCTTCCTCTTTCCTGAGGTGATCTTAAGATATTGATCTCAGCCAATCAGTGACTAACCTTCCATTTTACCCCTGTATGCCCTGTGCACGTAGCACTTTTATTCCCTGATTGGCCACCAAGCTTGACCATTCTCGCAAAGGTTATAAAGTTTGTGGTTTGGAGCTGTCATTTCTCTTCTCAATGTCATCCAAGTGAGAGGGTTGTTGGATTCATGCCATTTGGGATGCATCAGAAATGTGAGTTACTGCTTGTTATTGCTTTGGTTGCAGTGTTCCGGTTTAGTTAGGCCCAGTACTGTTTGTAGAACTTGTAGTTTTATTACTTACTAATTACTTGTTTATTCTCAGCCATCTTTATAGATAATTAATTTAATCGTTTGATGATTTGTAATTTGTTGTATTTGTTCTATTTGTAATTTCTATGGCATTATATTTATATATTATATTTATATAATTATATTTATATATTATATATACAGCTCTGGAAAAAATTATGAGACCACTGCACCTTTTTCTTTCCTTTCCAAAAAAGTTGAAAAGGAAAGTTTTGAGTGAGGAACAGAAGCGTTCAATTTGCAGTCATCTCTTAATTTTAACCCTTCTTCCTTCCTTTTCGACTTTTTTGGAAAGGAAAGAAAAAGGTTCAGTGGTCTCTTCATTTTTTCTGGAGCTGTATGTTTAAATCTCCATTTGTATTATTCTGTCCTTTTGTAGATCATTCCCAATAGCCATAAAGTTATCTGTTTGGACAATTCCAAACAGATAACTTTAACAGGAGATTGCTATCAGTAAGCCACAGACAAGCCTGATCATGGGGGTCTCCCTCACACAAAGCAGGAGTCAACAATGAACTGGCCTTTAAGCGACATGTGGTTTCCTTTTTTATGGTTGTTTAGTAAAAATAATTGTTTAATCAGACATTAGGTGTTGGTTTTGCAGATGCAGATTAACCTTAGTTCTGGACAAAACAAAAATGTAGCTCAATGAAGAATCTCCATTGTCCCTAATTGGAAGGAAAAAGTCCATGTGAGAGTAATGATGAGCATTGGATCAGTGGCGGCCAACCCAGTGCATTGATAAATGCTTATATCTGTTCGGTGAATTAATGCAATGTGTTATTACAGCAGCATGATTTGTGACCAGGTGCCACAAGAAAACATTGCAAACTCAACCAATACTCATTACTTTATTTTCCCTTGTCATTCTTACTCATAACTACAACTTTGTACATGGCTATTATATATAATATACAAGACCTTTAAACTAGTTGTGCTATGTTTACTCAGATTTTTTTTTCTCACTTTTCACCTATTTGCCAATTTAAAATGATAAAACCCATTAAATTGAAATTTTGAAAAGTTATATGAGAAACAGAGAGGGCAGGAGAGAAACTGACTGGAGAAGGTCGGATAGGAGGCAGGTAGAGATGAAGAGACAGAGAGACAAAATTAGCACCAAGGATATCAATAATACAATCAGTCATACTAGTGTGTAATGTGTTATGAGAGATATTTTAATTCACAACATTTATACTGTAGGCATTTAAGCAGGTTTAATGGATATCTGTTATTTATATGTGTTATGTTTTTTCTTCAGGTAATCTTTCTGTCATTAGCCAGGGTGAATTCAAATCTAATTTAAAGAAGAGGTATCAGTGTGTATTTGAGGGCATTGGTAAACAAGGAAAGCCAACACCTCTCAATGCAATCTACACAGAGCTCTACATCACAGAGGGTGGAAGTGGAGAGGTCAATAATGAACATGAGGTGAGACAGATTGAGACAACAACCAGGAAACTAGCAAGATCAGAGATGGCTATCAAATGTAACGACATCTTCAAACCCTTACCTGAGCAAGATAAGCCTATCAGAACTGTGCTCACAAAGGGAGTCGCTGGTATTGGAAAGACAATTTCTGTGCAGAAGTTCATTCTGGACTGGGCGGAAGAAAAAGCCAATAAGGATATCCAATTTTTATTTTCACTCCCTTTTCGAGAGCTCAATTTGATGAAAGGGCAAAAACTCAGTTTGATTGAACTCCTTAATCATTTCTCAATGGACATAAAAAAATCATCACTCTTTAAGTACAACAAATACAAAGTTCTATTCATCTTTGATGGTCTGGATGAGTGCCGACTGCCCCTTGACTTCAAGAACAACAGGATCTGTTGTGATGTCACTGAGTTAACCTCAGTGGATGTGCTGCTAACCAACCTCATCAAGGGAAATCTGTTTCCCTCTGCTCTCCTCTGGATAACGACCAGACCTGCAGCAGCCAATCAGATCCCTGCTGGGTGTGTTGACCAAGTGACAGAGGTACGTGGATTCAACAATCTACAGAAAGAGGAATACTTCAGGAACAGATTTATTAATAAAGACTTGGCAAACAGTATCATATCACACATAAAGGCCTCAAGGAGCCTTCACATCATGTGCCACATACCAGTCTTCTGTTGGATTTCTGCAGTAGTCCTTGAACACATGCTGACACATAAGGGGGAAGACATGCCCAAGAATTTGACTGAGATGTACACACACCTTGTTGCATTTCATATCAAACAGAAGAATGAAAAGTATTCTGCAATAGAAGGGACGGATCCACACTGGAAAAAAGAGAGCATTCTGTCACTAGGAAAACTAGCTTTTCAACAGCTGGAGAAAGGTAATTTGATTTTCTATGAAGACGATCTGAAAGAGTGTGGTATGGATATCAATGAAGCATCAGTGTACTCAGGAGTCTGCACACAGATCTTTGAAGAGGAATGTGGGCTATACCAGGATAAGGTGTACTGCTTTGTGCATCTGAGCATTCAGGAGTTTCTAGCTGCTGTATATGTGTTTCTCTCATTTGTTAACCAGAATGACAATCTATTGGCCAAACCAAAGGGCATCTTTTCATTGCACTCCAAAGACAAGACTGAAATCACGTTCTACAAGAATGCTGTGGATATAGCCTTACAGAGTGAGACTGGACACCTGGATCTATTCCTCCGCTTTCTTCTGGGCCTCTCACTGGAATCAAATCAGAAGAACTTACGAAGACTACTGACGACACAAACCAGAAGCAGCTCACAGAGCCATGGAGAAACAGTCCAATACATCAAGAAGATGATCAGGGAAAATCCCCCTTCAGAGAGGTGCATTAATCTGTTTCACTGTTTGAATGAACTGAATGACCATTCTCTAGTGGAGGAGATCCAAAACTACCTGAGTTCAGGAAGTCTCTCCAGAGAAAAACTGTCACCTGCACAGTGGTCTGCTCTGGTCTTTGTGTTACTGACTTCAGAAGAGGAGCTGGATGTGTTTGAGTTGAAGAAATACTCCCCATCAGAGGAAGGTCTTCTGAAGATGCTGCCAGTGGTCAAGACCTGTAGAGCTGCTCTGTAAGTACAGCCATAAATACTGTAATATACACAAACAAATCAATGTGGTCATGTCAAATGTTTTGGAGTCCACTAAATAGGGCTGTGATGGTAATCGAAAAAACAGGGTAATCTATGAAGACAGGAAAATAATATAACTGTCATAACAATATATTAATAAAGAAAATGTTTTGTTGAAACATCAACAAATAGTGGGACATCTAGTAATGGTTATAAAAAATGTATTTAGTCTACAATAAAAACACTGTCTACATATCCCCTTTGATGCTGAAGAAGCTGTGCCTGAGTACTCATGGTACCTTTAGGAAGCTTATGAGCCAACTTTGGAATGTTTGTTAGAAAGGGTAAACTTGAAAATCAGCCCCTGACATTGATCTCATAAAATATATATGGCATGTACCACAATCAATTGGGGTTCACAAATTTTGTGTTTCCGCTGTGACAGAACATTTTGTTTTCATGTAGATAATCGGGGGAGAGCAATGTAACCCTCTGATGCTGCATTTGTCCCTGCTCTCCCTGAGTGAGAGAGTTGCATGCATACTGTTTCATTTGACTAGCAATAATGTAATGTTGCCATTATTTTGAAACTATTCCATACACTATAGTGGGCATGATGACAACATACTCGTATTTCTATCCAGACTGTCAGGTTGTCAAATAACAGGCGAAGGCTGTGCTTTTCTGGCCTCAGCACTGAAGTCAAACCCCAAACACCTGAGAATGCTGGATCTGAGTAACAATGATCTGAAGGATTCAGGAGTGAAGCTGCTCTCTGCTTTGCTGGAGGATCCACAATGTAAACTGGAGACTTTAAGGTGAGTTATTGTATTTTAAACACATTCCCTATGATAACACAACAATTCATTATTAAACATAACAACAACACAACAGATGGACGGCACAAAAAACGGGAAAATAAATGGTTGTGCGCAGTGGCGTCGTTAGGCCTGGGCGGCCGGAGCTATAGCCCCAGATCCTTTATGAATAGCCCCGGATCTCAAATTGACCAAAAAATATAATAATAAAAAAATAGCCCCTGATCTATTCATCTATAATTACGATTGCGCATTATGACAATGTAGACGTGTAGGCCGCTAGCATGTACATCAAAATGTTCCGCATGTACATTCAAAACCCTGTACTTTCTGTCCCGGAGGGCGGGGGGGGTGGAGGGGGGCTAAGTCCCGAATGTATTGTGATCCTAGCGACGCCTCTGGTTGTGCCCACCTCCACACTGAGCAGCTCCTGGCCTCCGATAGCGCAAAAACTCCAGCTCAAGGGGACTTTAGTATGGCAAAGACCAAAGTCCCACCGGACATCTTTGTGGTCCCACAGCTCTGAGATGGTACACCTATTTTCTTTCCTCCCAATATTTAACATCCAATTCCCGATTTTGGTTGTCTTGACTGCAACACAACAACAGATGAGGGATGGTCAAAGAGCACGAATTACCAAGCCAGTACGATTCTTATCACACTTCTTGTTCAAACCGGAAACTTTAAGCTGATACGATGCAAGTGTGCTGCGGCTTCACATTCATTAAAGGGATAATTTGGCTCAGATTCATATTTGGGTAAAAGCACACTTACCCTGAGTTGTTCCTGAAGGCACATACAGACATTTTTCAAAACAATCCATTATTCAGCTCTGTCCCAGTCTGTAATTAGCATTATTAGCATCATCCAAATTCATGAATGGAAATGGTGCGTCCCGCTTTACAAAAGCTGCGTTACAAGCGGAAAAATACTTTCCATTTGCAACGCAGGGATTGAGCCTTACTTGTTCATACCAGAATGCACAGAGGATGAATTGACCAAACTGGAGGCTCAGACAGCAGCTGAGGAGGGGGGCAATGGTGAACCAGTTAATCCCCAACCCGTGCCCAGAATATCCAGAGATTGTTGGTGTAGTTGTGGATCATGCAATCTAATACCAACTGAAACGGAATGCTTTTGTTGGAACGAGTGGGAACTATTGATGCCAATGATGGAGAACATCAATGAACTGAACTCGTTCCAAGATTTGTGGTTGATCATCCGGATTTCGTCTCCCTCATAACTCCTGGGTTGCTGGAGTCTTTTTTTACATTCCAAAAATAAACTGGAGAAGACGTTCTAGGCCCGAGGGACCCAATGTCCAGCTCTCAAAAGAGTACGTAGCTACCTAACATTTGCAAATAAGTGTGTAAGGCAAGGCAAGTCTATTTGTATAGCACATACACATACATTTGTATAGTACATACTCATACACAGGAGCAATTCACTGTACTTTATATTATTAGGCTTAAAAAGAGAAAAACAATCAGACATACTAAAAACTAAATTTAACAAACTCTATGTCCAAGTTAGCAAGACAAACCTAGTTATTAGCCAACCCAGTTCAAAGTAATTTGATGAGAGGAAGTTTTAGAATGTCTCATGTTGACTGTATGTTTTTTATTTTGTCAATACCCAGTGTCTTGTGATGAGACGATCTGTTTATAGTCAAAAGCGCTATCTTTCTGCTTTGATTTAAACAGCAAGCTAGATTGCTGTTTTGCTGGACATAGCCAATCAGGCAGGCATTTATCTGATTACGATATGTAAACAAGTGAAACCTTATCTCTCCCACTTCCCTTGTACCTTTGCAAACAAAACATGACCGCTGCATTTTCCTCAATTATAAATACAACCCTGAAGTCCACTGACAAAAAGGGGCCAGCTAGCGAAACTACCTATCTTCACTTAGCTTGTGGAGGTTAAAGTTCATGCCCACCTTGATGACATCATTGCCGAAGAACAGAAGCTGTGTGTGGTGGTTATAGGAAATAGTTCGCTAGTGCCAATTTGACGTCACCAAATTCCGCCGGCTTTTTCGTCAGTATACAGTTTAAAAAATGCACTGCTAGCGCGACAGATTACCAAATGTAGTTTGAAGTGTTTTGGAGTAGTTTTCTGCTTGCAGTGCAGCTTTTGTAAAGCGGGACGCACATGTTTCCATTCATGAATTTGGAGGATAATAATAATGCTAATTACTGACTGGCACACAGCTGAATAATAGATGTTTTTTTAAAAATGACTGTATGTGCCTTCAGGAACAACTCAGGGTAAGTGGATTTCTATCCAAATATTAATCTGGGCCGAAATATCCCTCTAACTATACAACCATGCGGTGGTGGCTTCTGATTAACTGAGTAGTAGGGGCAGCAACAATATATCTCTTCACATTTTTATATTTTCACATATACGCATTCATTATTGATTTCCTGGCATAATATAATGACCAGCTTGATTATAGGGCACTGTTTTTCAAATCTCTGAACAGAATTATTGTGGATATTATGACACGTAAAATAATACCAGTGTGATCAGGCTTGAGGGCGCCAGAGAACACCAGAATTGGCAGGTCCGCCAATGGCACCCATTCTCTACACAGATGACAGCAGGTTCACACTGAGCACATGTGACAGACGTGAAAGAATCTGGAGATGCCGTGGTGAACATTATGCTGCCATGCAACATCATTCAGCATGACCGGTTTGGCAGCGGGTCAGTGATGTCCTGGGGAAGCATACCCTTGGAGGGTCGAACAGACCTCCACGTGCTAGCCAACGGTACCCTAACTGCTGTTAGGTACCGGGATGAAATCCTCAGACCTATCGTCAAACCTTGCGCTGGTGTAGTGGGCCCTGGGGTCCTCCTGGTGCTGGACAATGCCTGGCCTCATGTGGCCAGAGTGTGTAGGCAGTTCCTGGATGACGAAGGCATTGATGCCATTGACTGGCCCTCATGTTCCCCAGACCTGATTCCAATTGAGAACCTCTGGGACGTTATGTACAGTAGATATAAAAAGTCTACACACCCTGGTTAAAATGCCAGGTTCTTGAGATGTAAAAGAATGAGACAAAGATAAATCATGTCAGAACTTTTTCCACCTTTAATGTGACCTATAACGTGAACAGTTTAATTGAAAAACAAATCTTTGAGGGGGAAAAATGAAAAATAAAAACCTTCCAATAACCTGGTTGCATAAGTGTGCACACCCTCTTATAACTGGGGATGTGGCTGTGT
>JACXGI010016986.1:0-15104 GCA_016801175.1 Esox masquinongy
TTTGTAGATCTCTAAGTCATATGGATAGTGAGCTATTAAAAAAGAGTGGTTTCGAAAGATAAATTCCTGTAAATTCACTGAAATCGAAAATGACAAAATGAAGGGGCGTACTCTTGACAAGGAAGGTCAGTGAACAAAATGCAAGTGGTTTTAGAAGTCCATGTCATCTGGATTGGAAGCTATTAAAAATAGTTCATGTGAATTAGGTAATAGAGTTATAATAATGCATGTAATAAAAAAAAATACAGATAATGAATTTGAAAAAAACAAGAGGTGTACCTGTCAGTAGAGAGGTAAAGGAACACAACACACTTGTTTGTAGATCTCTAAGTCATATGGATAGTGAGCTATTAAAAAAGAGTGGTTTCGAAAGATAAATTCCTGTAAATTCACTGAAATCAAAAATGACAAAATGAAGGGGCGTACTCTTGACAAGGAAGGTCAGTGAACAAAATTCAAGTAGTTTTAGAGGTCCATGTCATCTGGATTGGAACCTATTAAGAATAGTTCATGTGAATTAGGTAATAGAGTTGTAAAAATGCATGAAATTGTAAAATGAAATACAGATAATGAATTTGGAAAAAAGAAGAGTTATACCTTTCAGAATAGAGGTAATGGAACACAGCACACTTATTTGTAGGTCTCTAACTCATATGGATAGTGAGCTATTAAAAAAGAATCGTTTCGAAAGATAAATTCCTGTAAATTTACCTAAAATGAAAATGGAAAATCTAAGGGGCGTACCCTTCACAAAGGTCAGTGAACAAAATTCAAGTGGTTTTAGAGGCCCATGTCATCTGGATTGGAAGCTATTAAAAATAGTTCATGTGAATTAGGTAATAGAGTTGTAACAATGCATGAAATTGTAAAATAAAATCAAGATAATGAATTTGGAAAAAAGAAGAGGTGTACCTTTCAGAAGAGAGGTAAAGGAACACCACACACTTGTTTTTGGATCTCTAACTCATACGGATAGTGAGCTATTAAAAAAGAGTGGTTTCAAAAAATAAATTCATGTAAATTAACCGAAGTTTGAAATGGCAAATCTCAGGGGCGTACTCTTGACAAGGAAGGTCAATGAACAAAATTCAAGTGATTTTAGAGGTCCATGTCATCTGGATTGGAAGCTATTAAAAAAGGTTCATGTGTATTAGGTACTATAGTTGTAATAATGCATGTAATTCTAAAATAAAATCAAGATAATTAATATTGAAAAAAGAGAGTAACCGGAACACACCACACTTGTTTATAGATCTCTAACTCATATGGATAGTGAGCTATTAAAAAAGAGTAATATCGAATGATAAATTCCTGTAAATTTACCGAAATTTGAATTGACAATTCTAGGGGGCGTCCTCTTCACAAGGAAGGTCAGTGAACAAAATGCAAGTGGTTTTAGAGGTCCATGTCATCTGGATTGGAAGCTATTAAAAACAGTTAATATGAATTAGGTAATAGACTTGTAACAACGCATGAAATTTTAAAATAAAATCAAGGTAATGAATTTGAAAAAAAGAAGAGATGTACCTTTCAGAACAGAGGTAATGGTACACACCACACTTGTTTTTAGATCTCTAACTCATAGGGATAGTTAGCTATTAAAATAGAGTGGTTTCGAAAGATAAATTCCTGAAAATTCACTGAAATCGAAAATGACAAAACGAAGGGGCGTACTCTTGACAAGGAAGGTCAGTGAACAAAATGCAAGTGGTTTTAGAGGTCCATGTCATCTTGATTGGAAGCTATTAAAAATAGTTCATGTGAATTAGGTAATAGAGTTGTAACAACGCATGAAATTTTAATATAATATCAAGATAATGAATTTGGAAAAAAGAAGAGGTGTACCTTTCAGAGTAGAGGTAATGGTACACACCACATTTGTTTTTAGATCTGTAACTCATAGGGATAGTTTGCTATTAAAAACGAGTGGTTTCGAAAGATAAATTCCTGTAAATTCACTGAAATCGAAAATGGCAAAACTAAGGGGTGTACTCTTGACAAGGAAGGTCAGTGAACAAAATTCAAGTGGTTTTAGAGGTCCATTGTCACGGTACGGTGAGGATCAGCGCCACCGTCCCCTACACCTCCAGTTCCCATCACTCCACAAACACATCCCGGACTTGTTTTGTGTCACATGTCTTCAACTATTCACACCAGGTCCCAATCATCTCATTATTATGTGTTTAAAGGTTTCCCCTCTGCTCCCCACATTTGTCGATCATTGTTGTTGTCGTCTGTATGCACGTACCGGTGAGTCCTTTCGTTTTGCTGTTTACATATCAGCCCCTTTATTTTCATTTACGTTTGTTTGTATGCTCGGTGTTTGTTTTTGATTAAAACCCTACATCGAGAGTTATCTGCCTACGCCTGGTTCCTCCACTTCACCTGCCGTTACATCCATGTCATCTGGATTGGAAGCTATTAAAAATAGTTCATGTGAATTAGGTAATAGAGTTGTAACAATGCATGAAATTTTAAAATGAAATACAGATAATGAATTTCGAAAGAAGTGTACCTTTCAGAATAGAGGTAATGGAACACAACACACTTGTTTGTTCTAACTCATATGGATAGTGTGTTATTAAAAAATAGTTGCTTAGAAAGATAAATTCCTGTAAATTTACCGAAATTTGAAATGACAAATCTAAGGGGCGTACCTTGACAAGGAAGGTCAGTGAACAAAATGCAGGTGGTTTTAGAGGTCCATGTCATCTGGATTAGAAGCTAATAAAATAGTTCATGTTAATTAGTTAATAGAGTTGTAATAATGCATGCATTTATAAAATGAAATACAGATAATGAATATTGATAAAAGAGGTGTACCTTTCAGAAGACAGGTAAAGGAACAGACCACACTTCTTTGTAGATCTCTAGCTCATGTGGATATTGAGCTATTAAAAACGTATTGTAAAGAAGGATCAATTCTGATATAATCACCGAAATGTAAAAGAGCTAATCTAAAGGTCAGTGACCAACATACAAGTGGTTGTAGGTGTATATTTCACCTCTATAAGAATCTATTATAAAATGAAATATATAAGGTCTAACAACCAAAATATATGTAGAAAATTAGTGTTGTTTAATAACACAAACTGTCTGTACCTATGATTTTCCTTTACAGGGGCATCTATTATTAGGTTGACACAAAGTAAAATATATTTTTTAGTCACATTGAAGCGGTATTGTACTTTCAAGACGGTCCCTAAACTACTGAACAGACATTCGACAGTGTTTTGCGACATTTTGGGCTCTGCTAAACGAAAAGTTTGATTTTCGATAAAATTAAAGGGTGTACCTTGCTCTCTACCCTAATCCAGTTCTATATATTCCACTGTCGTCTTTGTACGATTTTTTTTGGAAGAGGTATTGACGATCAAACTCCGAATATCAAATATAAAACCAAATTTACCCCGGTACCATTGAGGCTTGTTTCGAAAAAACGCTTCATTGCTTGAAGCTTTCCAACACAGTGCACAGCAGGGACATCTGCTGGACAAAATGTAATATGACATGTTTGATTTAGTCGTATTGTATTTAGACCGGAGTGGTGTATTCGAAGTAATGGTAAGGATGAATGAATACTGAAGACCATTGAAAAGGGTAACCTCAATAAAACAGGAATTCCTGGAGGAAGAAAGGCTGACATTTTGCGTTCAACAAAATTGTATTACCCGCAACAGGAAGAATCGAACCTATGACCATGTAAATAGCAGTCTGGAATAGTAAGGTTGTGCCACAGTATTAGATGCATAGATTTGATATTTGGTCATTTGTGCACTGTGGGGTATTGCATTCTGGTTTGAAAAGAACTGTCACGGTATAGGTGGTGTGCGGGAGAGGAACCAGGCGCAGGCATTCTCACGTTCGGCGGTTTTTATTACAAACAAACCAAAAACCCAAACAACGAACGGAAACGATACGCTAAACTGAATGAAATGAAAATGTGCAACAAGCGACTTATAACAAAACATTCAAACAGTAGCAAGCAAACACTCACCAAGAAACACAAAGACAAGCAACAATGATCCACAAATGCGGGGAGCAGAGGGGAAACATTTAAACATGTACAAATGATGTGATAGGGACCTGGTGTGCATGATTAAAGACATGTGACAGAGACAAGTCCGGGGATACGTTTGTGCGTGATGGGAACTGCAGGTGCACGCAACGGTGGCGCTGCTGCTCACCGTATCGTGACAAGAACATGGTCAAACGAAGCTTCGGACGTCATCGATCACATGATTTTATACTAAAATATCTTTCAGTTTTAGTCACATTCATATAATTTGAATAATGATTGAGCCATTTTAGTCAACAAAATGCCCTTATGTTTTAGTCACATTTTAGTCCAATCTCAGTTATTGCCTCAATAACCTATAGTAGCCTAAACATATCACCATATCTAATATGGCTAATGGGACATATCATAATGTTTCGCTTACAGTGTTGATATTTCCTACAATTAGGCCTATTAATTAAAATGTTAAGCAAAGCGTTGTGCACATTATGGAAACGTGAAATTTCAGAAATGTTATTAGCCAGTGGGAAATGCGTATTGCACATGAGTTATTGTTCGCGCAGTTTAATTCATATGGTTGGAATTAAGCTGCAGTTTAATTCACATATCAACTTGAAATGTAAGAACGAGGAGAGAACATAAGATTAAAAAATGTTTTGATGGTTAACAAATTAGGGCAGTGGCGTCGTTAGGCCTGGGCGTACGGGGCTATAGCCCGGGGTCTTTTATGAATAGCCCTGGATCTCTTTTATGAATAGCCTGGATCTCTTTTATGAATAGCCCTGGATCTCTTTTATGAATAGCCTGGATCTCTTTTATGAATAGCCCTGGATCTCTTTTATGAATAGCCTGGATCTCTTTTATGAATAGCCTGGATCTCGCAGTGATTAGACATGCCCCCTCATTTAGACAAAATGCACTGACTGCCTGACACAATTTATTATTATACACTGCTCAAAAAATTAAGGGAACACATAATCATCACAGTATAACACCAAGTAAATTCAACTTCATGGGATATCAATCTGTCCAGTTGGGAAGCATAAATGATTGTGAATCAATGTCACCTGTTTTGGTGCAAATGAAAATGAAAACAGGTGCACTGGAGAGGCAACAGCAAGACAACCCCCAAAAAGGGAATGGTTTGCAGGTGGTGGCCACAGACAATTGCTCTCTCCTTATCCTTCCCGACTGATTCTTCTCTAGTTAAGCATTTTGCTAGTGTCCTTGTCACTACTGGTAGCATGAGGCGGTACCTGCAGCCCATTCAGGTTGCACAGGTAGTCCAGCTCCTCTAGGATGGCACATCCATACATGCCATTGCAAAAAGGTTTGCTGTGTCTCCCAGTACAGTCACAAGAGCATAGAGGAGATACCAGGAGATTACACGAGGAGAGCTGGACAGGGCCGTGGAAGGGCATTAACCCAGCAGCAGGACCGGTATCTGCTCCTTTGTGCGAGGGGGAACAGGAGGAGCACTGCCAGAGCCCTACAAAATGACCTTCAGCAGGCTATTGGTGTGCATGTTCCTGACCAAACTGTCAGAAACAGACTGTTAGAAACAGACCCATGAGGGTGGCATGAGGGCCTGATGTCCTCTAGTGGGACCTGTGCTCACAGTCCAGCACCATTCAGCTCGATTGGCATTCGCCAGAGAACACCAGAATTGTCACATCCACCACTGGCGCCCCGTTCTCTTCATAGATGAGAGCAGGTTCACACTGAGCACATATGACAGACGTGAAAGAGTCTGGAGACGCCGTGGTGAACGTTATGCTGCTTGCAACATCATCCAGCATGACCGGTTTGGCGATGGGTCAGTGATGGTCTGTGGTGGCATATCCTTGAAGGGTCGCCAGACCTCCATGTGCTAGCCAATGGTACCCTGACTGCTGTTAGATACCGGGATGAAATCTTCAGACCCATTGTCAGACCTTATGCTGGTGCAGTGGACCCTGGGTTCCCCCTGGTGCAGGACAATGCCCGGCCTCATGTGACCAGAGTGTGTAGGCAGTTCCTGGATGACGAGGGCATTGATGCCATTGACAGGCCCTCATGTTCCCCAGACATGAATCCAATTGAGAACCTCTGGGACGTTATGTATCGGTGCATCTGACGCTGCCAAGTAGCACCACAGACTATCCAGGAGCTCACTGATACCCTGATCTAGGTCTGGGTGGAGATCCCCAGGACACCACCTGCCGTCTTATCAGGAGTATGCCCAGACGTTGTCTGGAGTGCATACAGGCACATGGGGGCCATACACACTACTGAGTCACATTACGAGTTGCCGTGATGAAATTCATGCAAGTTGGAACAGCCAGTGATTTCAATTGTTTACTTTAATTTTCGGTGTGAGTTTAAATCCAGCCCTCAATCGGTTGGTGGTTTTGTTTTCCATTGACAGTCGTTATGTTCAAGTCAAGTTCAGTTCACTTTGTTCTCAATGAATTACACAATGTACAGTAAAGATTTTGATCTTTAATAACTGTCCTTCATCGAGACTCGATGTGTGATTTAAGTGTTCCCTTAATTTTTTTGAGCAGTGTATTTATGATTAACAATCAAATGATTAATTACTTATAAACTAGTTGCTATGAATAAAGGTGCCATCAGTTGTCTTCTTATGAATAACTTGTTTGTCATTGAGTCAGTGTTGCTGATGCAAAGTATCTTCATTACCAAACACCAAGTAACTAAATTAGGATACAATTATGGGTCATTAGCGAACTGTTAGTTAAACATTAAACTGTTGGTTACTTTAAAACTAACCGTCATCTGGGTGATCACAGGGATGTGTAAATAATCGATCTGTTAACTAGTTGCATATGTCAGATTTATCGCATGACTTGTTAGGCAGAGAAAAGCTGTTGCAATGAAACATTTTCTACTTAATCAACTGAGTCAGTGTACTGGTGAAGGGATAGATCAAATAGGCCGATACATGGAAGTTTTGCGAAGTGATTTCATGCTCCGTTGTAAAAGTATTTTAGTATTTTTCAAATACAAAAATAAAGTAATGTAAAGTCAGGTGAAATGGGACACTTTTTGGTAAACTGTTTTTTAACCAACCAAAATCAGTTAGAAAGTATTTAAATTAAAAATGTTTAATTTAAATAGGTTGTTGGGAACACATCTATGGTGAAATTAAGCCAATTACCTTCTTCATTAACAAAGGGTATATCTTTAAATACAGATATCATATAATCCAAAATGGAATGCATTAGAAGATTCATGTTTGCAAGTAGCATAGATGTTTTCAATTAATTAATACTATCTATGCTATTAATACTAATATGTAAGTAGGGATTTTCTTTTTAGTTATTGCATTTCTGGAACTATTGCAGACATTTTAAGATTGTAAACTTGATTTGAACATTTAATTTAATTTTTATTAGGCCTCATGTTTCTGCCATTCAAAGGACAGTTCCACAGATGAGATGGCATGTCATGAATCAGGAGGTGGTTGAGGAGTGACGTGTAGGTCTCAAACCGTTTCTCAATCACCGTAGGATTCATACCAGAGGCCTTTGCAGCTGAGAGGGCTTCAGGCTTATGAAGGCTCAAATTTGGGTTTCTTTTAATGAACCCCTCAAACCAGTAATGGCCCGCCTTTTTCTTTTCCTCTGAAAATCCTGTGATGCCATGTATTTTGGCATTTTAGAACGCAATACGGCTTATATCTCCTCATTCTAGGGGGAATCCCCTTTCTGCCAGCAACTTTACATGGCTAGATAACTCACTCTCAGCCTCAGCTGAGAGCAGGGGACTCTTACCAGATGCATGGTGGTAGCCTCTCACCAGGCCTTTCACTCGCCTCTGTAAGGTTGATTTTGGGATGTTCCATACCCTGGCTCTAAACCTTAATTTAGGTTTTTGTCCTTCAAACACCTGCCCTGATATTCATCAATAGCTCCTTCCATTCTTCCTTCCACTGATTGAGTTTTTTTCCCTTCCTACATTGTTGTTCTTTACTTCTCTGAATTGCCTTGCCACTCCTCTCTCCCTGTCCTTCTACTCTCTTTGTGGGTGGAATGCATTTAAGTTACCAACCTCAAATTTCATATTCAGACATAATTCTTAATAATCACTTAAAATGTGTACGTTTTATTCATGAAATGGCTGCACTGAGCTTACTGGCATTAGCCTTAAAACTGTCCCACTCAGCCTGAAATGCCCTGTCCCACTTTATCTAACACTGTCAGGTTGAGTGGGACAGTGATATAAATCTATATTTCATAAGTATTTGATTCAGTTTCATGCTCATTGTCATTAATTTGTAATACACTGAAATTATAAATGTATTTAAAAGCCAACATTTTATTGTTACATCATAAGTGACAGAATTATCAACCTTATTATTCTAAAATAGATTTTCACTTGCCTGGTTGCTTACCTTGAGGTTCTGTGTGTCAAGCAATTTGAAAAATAACAATTTGATCCCTTCTGTGATGTCTCATCAATCACATCCTTTGTTTCATATACAGTAGACATACAACAACAACACAATAACAATTGCTGTGACTGGCTTACAAAATTAACCCTGCATACCACCCATAGCATGTGTCCCACTCTACCTGATGTCCCACTCAATCTGACTTTACCCTAGTTTATTTTGATACATGGTGTGGCTGCTGTATTTTGTAGTTTATTTTGATACATTTAAAATGTATGTATTTGTTGTTTTTTTAAATACATTTTGATGTATCTTTGCCCATCTCTGCCAACACTAAATTATTCTCATGTATGATTCTCAAATTACTGTTCTATGACTGCTATCAAATAACTAGCTCTATTTTATGACTCTCTTGACTAACTTACACTTTCAGATACTTCTCTCTAATTTCCATTCGCATGCGTGTCTCAAACTCCTACTGACAATCCTCGAAGAGACCGGATTTCATTAACCTATTATGCACGCAGTTTCAAAACAGCCATTCCATAAACGACACCTGTTGGGCCTGGTTGGAACTCGAAGGTGATTTTGTGACGTCCGAAGCTTCATTGGTCATGTGTTGGTGTTGTACTTCTGGTACGAGCTTCTGGTACAGTGTATCGAAACAGTTTAACTCGGAAAGCTGAACCATGGATCGGAGCTTCGCGTTCATTCGTCTAAGTTTTACCCAAAGAATAGAACTGTCACTCTGTGCAAACAACATTCCGTTGTCGTGAACAAGTACTTCTCCAGCTCCACTGTAGTTGTTTGTGACGGTGCATAGGCCTTACATTTATTGCATGCATAAATGCCGTGGCTGAACGAAAGAGGAGCATCGTGTGAAATATGGACTATATTCAGAAATTCAAACATACGTTTCAACTGGCTGAATATTATCTAAATTACTTATTTTAAAGGAATTTAAAACAATATACCTCAAACCTGAAATATGTAGTCTGTCATAGGCTATAGACGTAATTATTTTACCTAGTTGATTCCCCAATAGCTTTGGATATTACAAGCTCTCCCCTACATGAAAGTACATATGCCACTTTTAATAATAAAAAATATCAGTATCGATATTGGTGATTCTGGTCCTGTATTACTTGGTATCGGATCAAACCTAACATTTGTGGTATCGCACACCCTAATCCCTACTAACACCTAAAGATTACGGTTCCTGTTTGAAGTCGTGAGCAGTGTGATAAGAACCAGAATAGCATCAGAAATGCTTTGTAGGTCTCATATTCAATGTCCAGAGTTCACAGGGAGTTGTGGTGAAAAGGCAAGGCCTTAATCACAATATGGATAACACAAAATTAGGAAGAAAAACAGAAAAAATATCTACTGTAGAGGTCTTCCTTTGTCAACCAGTTAGTCATTATGGAGCTTCCAAGCGTTGTACCAAACACCTGATTTTGACAAAGCTAATTTTTTAGCTGTCTCTGATTTACCCTTGACACTTCATCTGTCGTCAGAACTCAGCAAGCAACTCCAAATGCAAAACCTAGAATCAAGACCAGCCATAGACAGCTCTCCTGTGCATGCACTAATGATAGAAACAAACATACCGACCTTATCACAAACTGCTGCAAAGCCATTTGTTCAAATACTCTTGGCACTGTAAAAGTAGGGAACTACTTACAAAAAATTGCTACATGGTTCACCTGATACTATTAAAAAATACCCTCATACAAAAATTTTTGACTCAGCACTTTAACCACTTAGTCAATATATTCCTTCAAATCCAACGTATTAGAATACAATGCCAAAGAAAACAAAGTGTCACTGTCCAAACACTGGAGTTCACTGTATTTGTGAGCAATTACTGATAGCTTATTAATACATACCTTGTTCAAAGATGCTCCAGAATTAATCCCACAAACTTCCTTACTAGGTCAACACTATTAACCATCAGCTACATAGCCTACATGGGTTTGCAAAATATGACTGCAATATATTGCACCAAATGACAAAGAAATTAGTACAGAACTATATAAATTTAATTTGTTTCGTAGATCGCTTACATTACAGTCACAAAATCTTACATACGCTCAACTGAATATAAATCTTTAAATCTGAAAATTAAAAAGTACTTTAATTCTGTGTGATACTGTTGTAATAGTCATGAGGATAACATAAGATAAATAATTCCAGACAGAGATGTTTACAAGAATGGTGACATAAGAAAAGAAATAAAATAAAAACTTGATTTCATCTAGAAAGTAACAAGCAATGGTCACATACAATATACAATCAACAAACCATAACACAGAGAAGTACTAGAGCTGTTTAACAGGGTCTTTTGATACATGGAGGGGCAGCAGGAAACCTTACACATTTATACAGTTCAGTACAGAGATTCCATCAGTGAAAAGGCCTGATATTTTAAAGATTCTGAGAAGGTACAAAGTAGCATCATTTAATCTAGTGTACATGTATTACTACAAAGGGCTGTGGGTTAGGTTTCCTATTTGAAGGCTAGGTTTCTTTTCAAATGTTTACATTTGATCGATACGTTTCTAATCTCCAACAGAGCACAACTCCGCAGAGTAGTTTTTTTTTTTTACCATATTTATTCTGTAAAATGTATCTCATCAGACACAATCTAAAAAAAACATCTCACCTCAAAATCAGATTGATGCAAGTGAGCTGTGCACTTTCAGAGCAGGGTTCTGGCTGAGCTCCTCTTCAGGAAGCCAGTTTGTAATGTTCCACTTTGTGGGATGACGATGCATACTAAATGTGATGAGGTGAGACTTAAATGTTGCAACTACAAATATAACTAACAGAGCAGACAATTCCCACTCTCCACCTGAAAGACCATTGTATGGGTTCTGTACAATACACTTCCAACTGAACATTGTGCACCACTGCACCCACTTGAACAGGATCCAGAGACATGTTTTCCAGTACTCACATTATGGATGCATGACTGAATCCATGATGCATTTAAACTCACACAGCTATTGTTGAAGCTGTGGCACAACAATCCTGTAATGCTACAGCAAGGTCCATCCATACAATAAACATGTACAGTGCATAGGGATGCTTCCAATTTTCAGAAGGATGTGTGATGTTGCTTAGCATGGGCTTACACTGAACCCATGGCTGGAAAAAAACACAAAGGGCCTCCTTTTGGATACGGGCAATCTATGTCAACAAACGCCTGCTTGGACGTTTTGGAACATGTGTACCTTCATAATAACATTGCAGGAAACGAGAGACGACATAGCTGAAGTCCTTCAGTGACCTGAGAAGAGTGGGGAACATAAGGCCATGGTATCCTGTGGGAAATAAAGCTACAACACAACTAACGAACAGCATTTTAAAAAACACACCTAAACACACACACCCAGAGATATGCAACAAACATACATATACACAGAATGGGGAAAATGACCCAACGGGTCTTAAAAACATAACACCCTTTCTTTAAGCACTACCCAGATGCACACAAGGGGAAGAGCTACAGTGCAACACACAGAGGCCAAATCATGTGTTACCTGGGAATCCATGATGACGTGGTAAAATACAAAGCTCCCAAGGTCAATCCCCAGCTCAGTGGAGACTACAGGCACTCTACAAATGCTTCGTCCATACAGAGACACTATGGCTGGTTTAGATACCCAAGCAAGGAATCTATTGACGGTGATCCAACGTGTGTGTGTGTGTGTGCACATGCACTAATCTCTGTGCTTTACAAAAGAGGCAAATTAAGTCACAAAAATGTTAAAATTGGGCCAAATTCAAATATTCACATTTCCGTAGAAAAGTGGACAACTTTCATACCTTTACAATTTTTAGTGCCATTGAGTCAAACAAATAACTTGCATTTGATATTGTGCAAATGGAATACTAATGGGTGATAAAAATCAAAGGGGGCATTGTTTTTGTTGTTAATCGTGTCGCTAAGCTCCAAGCACAGGTTGAAACTATGGTTGAGGCCAATAAATATAGCGGACACCATCAGTATATTTACTGTAGAGACAGTCATCATGATTAGACTCTGGGCTTCAACCTGAACAACGCTTTCCTCCTCTGCATCCAGAATCAGCAAAAATGATTAAAACATGTTAATATCGCACCAGAGAGAGGGACATATGGAAACGGAGTCATGATAGGATGGAAGGGGGAAAAAAACAAGGTAGTGAGAAAATAAGAAAAAAAAAAGAACTACAATAACTGTAAAAATACTGATTATCAAAAAGTATACATGGTAAGTCTAAAACAACACCAGATACCCAACCCAACCTTCACAAAAGAAAACCTGTGCAACCCCACTGTCAGTTCAAGAGTACAGTGAAACCAAGAACTGGTTAAAACCCAAATCCTGGTCCCGCTTCATCTGCTCCTCGTTTTGCACCTCCTCTGGTGAGGGAGTCTCTCCCAGAGTCCTTGTTTTTTCTGGAAAGGCGCAGCCGAGGCAGCGCCAGCTCCCTTCGTCATGGCAACGCCACATCACTGCAGACGGGCCAGCAGGGAGCTGTGCGCTGGGCTGTCCTAGTCTGCTGGCGCTGGGTCTGGCTAGCTAACGGCGCCCTCCGCTTCACCCGTCTGCCTACCGAATGCCATCTCTACGGGGATGAGATAGAAAGACGGAGGGAGAGAGGACGAGAAAATAAGGATATGGCCAGCAGATCATGGAACAGACAGTCCGTCCTTCCCACAGTTCTTTGTCCAGGGTGCAGGTGCGTGAGACGGAACCCTGGGTCTGCCCCCATCATCTCCAACTGTTCCTCCCCCGGGAGAAGGGGGAGACCAGCTAGCTCTGGAGACAAAGTACCCAAAGACCTCCCCGGAGACCGAAACCTCTCGGCCAATGTTTAGCTCGGAAGCCGTGGGGGAGAGAGAGGGCCATCATTCCCTTTCAGTCTAACAGCACTGGTTCTCTCCGGGCCAGCTGAGAGACGGACAGAGGAAGCCCCCGGGCCCGGGCCTAGCAGTTAATGGAGGGACAGTCTGTCTTGCCGGCCGAACTGATGATCCTCATGAGGCACCGTCCGAACTCTTCGAGGACCATCCTCTCGGCGGCGGCCTGGGGCTGATGGTTGAGCTCAGCCTGCTCCGCCTTCTCCAGCAGGCACTCACACGTGGCCTCCGCCACCTCCTTCGTCACAAAGGTGTAAGGCATCCTGGGGAGAAAGGAGCTGGGGGTTATCCGCTGTTCAGCCATGAGGTAGACATCAGAGAGGGGGAGTAAAGAGAGGTGAGAGGCTGAATAGGGGAGTACAGAGAGGGGGAGTAGAGGGAGAAGCTGATGGGGGAGAAGGGAGAGGTTACCAAGGAGAGAGGGTTTAAGGGTTACAACATTTTTAGGTCTACAGAGGTTTGTTTTTTTTGTGCGGGAATAAAAGAAAAACAGGAGTGTCTCCCTCTACATGCGTCTCCTCAGCCTCCTTCCTACTGTCTCCCTCTACATGCGTCTCCTCAGCCTCCTTCCTACTGCCTCCCTCTTCATGCGTCTCCTCAGCCTCCTTCCTGCAGTCTCCCTCTACATGCGTCTCCTCAGCCTCCTTCCTGCAGTCTCCCTCTACATGCATCTCCTCAGCCTCCTTCCTGCAGTCTCCCTCTTCATGCGTCTCCTCAGCCTCCTTCCTGCAGTCTCCCTCTACATGCGTCTCCTCAGCCTCCTTCCTGCAGTCTCCCTCTACATGCGTCTCCTCAGCCTCCTTCCTACTGTCTCCCTCGACATGCGTCTCCTCAGCCTCCTTCCTACTGTCTCCCTCTACATGAGTCTCCTCAGCCTCCTTCCTACAGTCTCCCTCTACATGCATCTCCTCAGTCTCCTTCCTACCGACCTCCCGGACTCCAGGCTGAGGCCAAACGGTGGCTTTTTGGGTTACAATTGTTATTGGTCGCCTCAGAGCAGAACAAACTTCAAAAAAACAATAGACAATTAAAGGATTTTGATTCAAACTTCTCCAAATCACCATTTCAAAATATCTACTTTGTTACATGAGCAGTGTGCGCGTGAGCCATCCTCTTCCCCCTCCTCTAGATGAGGGAGTATCTATAATAACAGCATCCTGTTGGCGAGCGAAACAAGTCGTAGATAGCTAGTTCAATATCCTGGGCAATGACAGCTTTCCTAATGAAGTGGTAAAAGAAGCAGGACAAGGAAGTGGAGCTTATAGAAGAACTCAATAAGGCCTTCATTATCACCAAAGCCAAGATACCATTTACAAATTTCAAATCAGTTCTACAAAAAAAGACAGGCTTCCTCTCAATCCAAAGTATGTTCAAAACACAGCATGCACCCAGTTTATTGGTGTCATAGTGGACAGTACAGTTGTGCTCAAAAGTTTGCATACCCTTGGAGAATTGGTAATATACAGGTGCTGGTCATATAATTAGAATATCATCAAAAAGTTGATTTATTTCAGTAATTCCATTCAAAAAGTGAAACTTGTATTATGTATACATTCATTCCACACAGACTGATATATTTCTGATGATTATAACTGACAACTAATGAAAACCCCAAATTCAGTATCTCAGAAAATTAGAATATTGTGAAAAGGTTCAATATTGAAGACACCTGGTGCCACACTCTAATCAGCTAATTAACTCAAAACACCTGCAAAGGCCTTTAAATGGTCTCTCAGTCTAGTTCTGTAGGCTACACAATCATGGGGAAAACTGCTGACT
>JACXGI010016987.1:0-15244 GCA_016801175.1 Esox masquinongy
TGTGTGTGCTATGTTCGGAGATGTGTGCTGTACTTTTATTCCCAACAATACAGCTCCTGACGGGTCTGTTTCTAAGGCATTAGAAGGGTTGAGGACCCTCTCCAAAACCATGCATGAGCATTCCGGGGTGGACAATCTGCTGGAGGAATGGATGACCTCGATGTTTGGCAAATGGAAAGGTTTGATTATGTCTGTTTTGTTATCTCTCGCTACATTTATGGCTATTACTGTCACGTGTGGTTGCTGTTGTATACCCTGCATTAGAGGCTTGGCCATGTGCTTGATATCCACTGCTATTGAGCGGTCGGATGGACAACCCCCACTCCTCTTGATGCCCCTCCTGGAAGAAGGAATGGAGGACGCGGCACCGACCGAGTGGAGCCACTACGCCAAGGAGTGATCTCTTAACAGAGATCAAAAGGGGGAATTGTGGGGCAATAGCATTAAGATAACATGCAAGCCTGCTAGAGGCTAAGTAGAACTAAGAAACATTGTACCTGCATTAGAGGAGGGGGTGACAGGATGCTTATCTCACTAGAATAGCTGGGAGCAAGAACAGACCCCTTTGGAATTCGGTAATAAACGGGCAGAATTCCAAATAAGGGAAAAGACGCTAAAGCTAGAAGTCGATTGGTTGGAATAACAACAGGGAAACCCGAAGACAGCAGCTGCCATGAAAGATGTGTTAAACAACATATATCTCACTTATATATGGTAGGAACCGTGCCCTGAACCATAAAATTTAGGGTAGGGGGGCTCATCCTATAAGAACTGTGTGTGCTGTGATTGTGTCAGACTCTGTTGGACTGAATGCCACACTGTCTCCAGATATATCTGTATGAATAAAGATAATTGCCGGCACTGCGATTTTGTCTCCTCTTAATCTCTTCTCATTAACCAACTCGGGGAAGTACTTTAGGTCGGTACTTCAACAGTACCTAGACCAAAATGACCCTGTTAGATCCCTAGACCAAAACAATTCTGTTAGGTTCCTAGACCAAAACAATCATGCTAGGTACATAGACTAAAACAATCCTGCTAGGTACCTAGATCAAAACAATCCTTTTAGGAACCTAGACCAAAATGACCCTGTTAGATACCTAGACCAAAACAATCCTGTTAGATACCTAGACCAAAACAATCCTGCTAGGTACCTAGACCAAAATGACTCTGTTAGATACCTAGAACAAAACAAGCCTGTTATGGACCTAGAACAAAACAATCCTGCTAGGTACCTAGACCAAAATGACACTGTTAGATACCTAGAACAAAACGACCCTTATAGACACCTAGACCATAAACACCCTGTTAAATGCCTAGACCAAAACGACCAGTACCCCTGCATATGAACCGAGTATTGGTAATCGTCACCTGTTGTTGATGAAGCATGGGACACATAAATTGTGATTTGATTTGAGTTAATAAAATTAATGTTTTTATAAAATTTTGAGAACTTTTGAGTTACAACATCTAAAATATCTCAAGTCAACCTAAGCCAAACTAACTCAAGGTTGGGCGGCTGTTATGTGTGTGCTGGTAATCTGAGACAAATTATGTTTTTATTATTTTAATAATATATTTTTTATTTCTTTCACTGTCCATATTTAATAAGTAATTTCAGGAAATATTCAGTACCAGTACCATGGAACTTAGATAATGCCTTTCAAATAATCAAAAAGATTATTGTTATTCGATTATTGCTTATTAAACGTGCAAACTCAATGTTGAAATGTTAACTATGTTTATTGTGAATAGCTTTTGTTTCCATCTCTGTACGTCTGAAGGACAAAACATCCCCAGGAGAACATGGAGTTGAGATCAAACAAGTACGGATCATCCCCTATACATTATCAAAAGTAGTTCTTCCAATTAAATAACTTAATAGGCACACGAACAGTAGTTTTTATTGTATTACTTTAATATATGCAATAAATGTGTTCATTGTCTTAGTTGTGGATCATTGTTAAAGTCCAAAAAAGTTTATGTCTGTCGTTTATTAACTCAGAGATCATATAGTGGAAGACTGAAAAGAGTGGAAGACTGAAAGGGAGATAAAAAAAGAAGTATATAATGCCATTACAAGGTCAGTATTTGTTATTGCATTGGCTCAGAGATTATCTATGAATCACTTCAAATTCTTGGAAGGGGGGGGGGCAAACACACAAACATGCACACAAACATACACAAAGAGGTCTAGGCCACATTCCATCCAGCAAATGTTTTCCTCTACACAGCGATTCAGTTCTTTTGGCCTGTTTTGTTTGCCCTATCAGATTTTGTTTTAAAACATTTTACAAATATATACATTTTGCATTTCCTTCTAGAGGAAAACATCTGGATCTGAAATGAGGCCTGGATGGCCAAGGCTTGGAGACCTAGATCAAATTGTTATGATGGCTTGATTAATTAAAGCTAAACTTAAACTTGTTGTATAAAATAAGGATTTTACTAATACTAGTGCTGCTATTACTATACTGCTAATACCACTTCTGCATCAACTACTGACTTTCCTTGTCAAGGGCGTGTGGTAAATGGCCAATATGAAACAGGAGCTACGAGGGCGTGTGGTAAATGGCCAATATGAAACATTTTTCGCATGACACTCCCGAACATCACAAACAGGTTACATAAATATATAATGTGAATCGAATTGATGATTAAGAAATAAATTTACGGAATATACTGTATCAAAGTTTCGTTGCTTTCGTAGTAATGAATCATTAGTTCCAACGCTGTCATTTTTTCCACTTTCTCGTCCAATCAGAAGCAATTTTCGTGGGTGTGACTTTAACAGACAAGAGAACTGGGCCAATCCGTTTTGGGAAGGCGGGGTTGAATATATTCTTTGCGACCGGTTACGTAGGTTCTGAAGTTATTTTCGAAATGAGTTTCAACTACGGCCAGGTAAATATGACGCTTCCGGGTAAAATATATTATGTATTTATTTCAGCTACTTACTGTTCTGCGTTATGATATGTGCAGATTTGCCTGCTGTTTGTGGTCTAATTGTAGTGGTAAAACGAGTTATAGCCTACTGGTGACGACTGCTGTACTGTAACTACCACAAAAAGTTGCAGTACAATAGCTACTGTAGTAGCTAGCTAGTTCGTTAGCAGTAGCAAAACGCTGGTAATATGTAGTGGTTGCGTCGCAATGTAGCCTGTTTGTGTTTTATGGCAGAGTTATACGATGGTAAAAGTAGTAGGCTATAGCAAGCATTATCTCGTCGCTACTGTCACTCTAAAAATACTTATACTTAGCTAGCGTCACAGTAAATAGAAATAACTAAGTGCTTACCTTAGCTAGCCCTGCGGCTAATCAGTGTAATTTGATTTGCAGTTTGGCATGTGTTTTTCTTAATAACGACCGGAATAGAACAGCTATTAAACAGGGGATTTGTTTCAGTTATAGTAGCGTACTGTGTTTTGGGTAATAGTTTGATAATTTTTAAGGCCATATTAAGCTACTTGCTCCTACAAAAAAATTGAAAAGTTAATCAGCAGTTTTGACTGCTGTGATTTCTAGTAAGCAACTGAGCTTTAGTTCCTTTCCACCTTTGCAGGGATATCCAGGACCAACTGGAGGTGGTAACTTCCCTCGTCAGCACCCACCTCCAGGTGCTCCGTATGGGGTTAGCGCTCCACCCGGTGGCCCCTCTCCCCACGGATCTCAATACGGGGGAACCGCTCCCACATCTGCACCCCCAGGACAATACGGAGGCTCGGCCCCCTCTGGATATGCACCGTATGGGGGTGCGGCCGTCCCTCCCGGGGGTCAGTATGCTGGAGGTGCCGTTCCAGGAGGGCCCTATGGGGGGTACGGAGCCCCAGGACAGGGGGGGCAGTTTAGGCCGGGACCTGGGGGAGCGCCAGGGGCCCCATATGGAGGAGGGCAGGCCCCTGGGGGTCCTTATGGTGGAGGTTATGGAGGACAGCCCCAGGGAGGGCCCTATGGACAACAAGCCCCAACAGGTCGGTGGTGGAAAATGTGTTCATATTACTGTAATAATCTACACATTACTGTGCTCTGGTGGTAAACTACACATTACTGTACTGTGCTGTTAAACTACACATTACTGTACTCTGGTGGTAAACTACACATTACTGTACTCTGGTGGTAAACTACACATTACTGTACTCTGGTGGTAGACTACATATTACTGTATTCTGGTGGTAAACTACACATTACTGTACTCTGCTGTTAAACTACACATTACTGTACTCTGGTGGTAAACTAAACATTACTGTACTGTGCTGTTAAACTACACATTACTGTACTCTGGTGGTAAACTACACATTACTGTACTGTGCTGTTAAACTACACATCACTGTGCTCTGGTGGTAAACTACACATTACTGTACTGTGCTGTTAAACTACACATCACTGTGCTCTGGTGGTAAACTACACATTACTGTACTCTGGTGGTAAACTACACATTACTGTACTCTGGTGGTAGACTACATATTACTGTATTCTGGTGGTAAACTACACATTACTGTACTCTGGTGGTAGACTACATATTACTTTATTCTGGTGGTAGACTACATATTACTGTATTCTGGTGGTAGACTACATATTACTGTACTCTGGTGGTAAACGACACATTACTGTACTCTGGTGGTAAACGACACATTAGTGTACTCTGGTGGTAGACTACATATTACTGTATTCTGGTGGTAAACTACACATTACTGTACTCTGGTGGTAGACTACATATTACTGTATTCTGGTGGTAGACTACATATTACTGTATTCTGGTGGTAGACTACATATTACTGTACTCTGGTGGTAAACTACATATTACTGTATTCTGGTGGTAGACTACATATTACTGTACTCTGGTGGTAAACTACATATTACTGTACTCTGGTGGTAGACTACATATTACTGTACTCTGGTAGTAAACTACATATTACTGTACTCTGGTGGTAAACTACATATTACAGTACTCTGGTGGTAGACTACATATTACTGTACTCTGGTAGTAAACTTCATATCATGTGTGTGTATAACAGCGTAGACAAGCGTTTAGACATTGTCTCTGAGTAGGATGGGTTCTCTAATGTCCGTCTCTGCAGTGTTGGTGGATTGGTGTGTTGCCGGGTGGAGATGAGTGTGTGTGGTGACAACCGTGTCCCATGAGTCACCAGGCTACCTACCTACCTCCCTCTCTTTTTCTTAGTTTTTCTCGCAATATACCTCCCTCTGTTACTCTTCTTCTCCAGAGATGACACAACCCATCCAAGGCATTTTCCAAGGCATTTTCCAAGGCATGCACAGAAACCTGGTCAGTCTGTGATACCATGGTTTAGCCTCTTCATCATAACCTACCCTTTCTTCCGCAGGTAACGTTCCTCCAGGAGTGAATCCGGAAGCCCATCAGTGGTTCCAGACAGTGGACACGGATCACAGTGGCTCCATCAGCCTGAAGGAGCTGAAACAAGCCCTGGTGAACTCCAACTGGTCAGCCTTCAACGATGAAACGTGCCTCCTCATGATTAGTGAGTGATGAATGGAAGGGTTGAAGCAGAGATCATTGGAGAAGGTTTGGATTAGAACTGGGTGATGAACAGCAGGAAGGGAGATGATGAAGTCATAGTTCTGTTTTATATAAATGTCCTACTCAGCCGACGGTTTCCTGCTGAGAGGTTGAGGACTTGGCCTGAGTGTTAAATTATAAACTCATTCAGGTCACAAGTACCACATTTATGTGTGATATTAGATTTGGTCTAGTCGTTTCCCAGTAGATATAATTTATATGTGGGTGATTTCCAAACCAGCCCCTCGCCTCCACCGACTCTCACACAACAGTCACGTGTTAATGACAGACCTCACAGGGTAACTTCCAGAGAGTGGTGAGGGAATGAATGCATCTGTCAACAGCACACATTGACGTGAAGAAAGCAATTCTAACCATTTTTATATAGCACAACGAGCATTCAACTCAATACAACAAATCCCTCCTGTCTTTTTAGAAGGGAATAAACTTAACAGTAATAGGTAAACTTAACAGGTAAGTTTAATTTAGACGTTTTTTTAAATCTTTTACTAGTGGAGGGACAAGGATGATTTTGGATTTAGCTGTCTTGAACAATCTTAGCAAATTGCTTTACTGATGTTGGCTTCCTGTTGACTTCTTACCCCTTTTCTGCCAATAAATAACTTTAATTTTACTGACAGAGACATTTACAGTTATTCTTAATTTGACTCGTTTGTAGAAATCACTAACGAATTGTTTTTTATCCTATGACAGTCATTTAAGATCTTGCTGTAAAATACATTTGTCAGTTGTTCAGTCTTGTAAAATACAAATTACGGAGTATTTAAAAGTACCTGAAAGACACGAGAAATACTGTCCCTCTGGTCAGCTTCTTCTCTATCTAGATCCTTATGGAATAAACATGTTTTCCTGACAATGACAAAGGAGCAGGAAACAGCACAATTAGATCTGACATCAGACTGCAATTATTTTATCCTCGCGTAAGTTATGGTGTATCTCTCTCTTGTTTATCTCAGACATGTTTGACAAGACCAAGTCTGGTCGTATGGACCTTTTTGGGTTTTCCGCCCTGTGGATTTTCATGCAACAGTGGAGACAGCTGTTTCAGCAGTATGACAGAGACCGTTCCGGCTGTATCAATGGAACCGAACTGCATCAAGGTGTGTGTGTTTGTGCGTGCCTGTTAGTTAGCACAAAATGTCACGAAATATTGGTCTTCACCAGTCGGATCAGCTCTGAGATCTGATGATCTGATATGCACCAATCTCATTTGATTGGTCAGAAGACCAATTGGTGGAAACACATGTCTGAGTTGGGCAGGCAAGGTAAGTGACTGGGAAATGTAGATGAATCTCATAGTCTGTGTGCTATGAACGTGGAAACTGGCAGCATTGGAAAATACCATCATTAAAATAGATGTCCAGTGTTTTAACCTCTACCTTTCCTCTCCCTTCCAGTGTTTTAACCTCTACCTTTCCTCTCCCTTCCAGTGTTTTAACCTCTACCTTTCCTCTCCCTTCCAGTGTTTTAACCTCTACCTTTCCTCTCCTCATCTCTTCTTTCTTCCTCCTCTCCTCCCTCCATCCAGCCCTGTCCCAGATGGGTTATAACCTGAGTCCCCAGTTCACTGACACGGTGGTGGCTAAGTATGCTACGCGGCCCGGCAGGCCTGCCTCCATACAGCTGGACAGGTTTATCCAGGTGTGCACCCAGCTGCAGAGCATGACCCAGGCCTTCAGGGAGAAGGACTCTGCCATGACAGGAAACATACGCATGAGCTACGAAGACTTCCTCTCTACCACCGTTAATAGGCTGATGTGAGGAGAGCCGATGGAAATATCCACTGATGACCCAGCGATACGAAGGTCACGTTAGCCTGAGTCCCTGATCTGTTTTGCTATGATGCCTACCCCATCTTACAGCAGTGGAGTGGGTAAGAGAACAAGCAGATCTGGGACCAGGCTGTACCAAGGGGCCACCTGAAGCCAACATACCCTCAAATAGTAAAGGTGAAACAAGACAATGAGGCTGTGGAAGAGATAGGAGATAGTTGTTATCCGTTTCCATATCTTTGTTGTTGTAACATATTGTGTTTGACTGCAGTAGACCTAAATTATGATGAGGTGCCAATAAAAGCAGTTACCTCTGTAGGTATGTGCATAGGCCAACATGCTCACAACCAGAATGAGTGAGCAATAAGGGCTTGATATTGCATGGTTGAAAATCAATGTGCCATTTAAACTTTGCGTCAGTTTGCTAGGGCCTTTTACCAAAATAAGTTAAACCTCATCATGGACACGAAAGCTTGTCCCGTAGATATTTTCTCGTTTAACCCAGAAGTAGGTTTAAGATGGGTTAATGGAAAGCAAATCTGAGAGTGTACCTGGGTAACTTGCACATGTAAATTATATTTGATACTTGGTATGCTCAATGTGCTGTTTTATTGTGAAGACAAAGCATGTTCTTTCGAGACATCAAAGCCAACATTACTTTTCTTTTAAACATTATGGGATTTTGGTTGTTTTGCTTATTTGAAACATGTTTATAGAATAATTGGGGCTAGACTGCAGTGCTTGATAATGGTGGTTGTAGCTATGGTTGATTTATAAGTGCTGATAATCACAGTGATTTCTGTCTTTGAAGAATTACATTAACGACCAATCTTTTTCATGTATTTTCATTTCTGTATTTTAGAATGTATTGGGTTTTTTTACCACATGCTCTCACTATTATAATAAAATGTAAAATGTTGCTTAAAATGCGTTGTTTTTAATCGTGTAAAAATTGTTCTAAGTTATTTGTTACAACCTCTGGGTGTCGCAGTGGCGCTAGGCAAAACTATCATCAAGGCGATGTAAGGATTGGATAAGAGATTCCAGTGTACAACCAATGAAGATGATTCGGAGGAGGTATTTTCATCGACTCGTATTGTTGCGCCGGAAGCACGTTTTCGAAGGTGAGTGGATGGTTGAAATGAATTGTAAAAGAAAATCACAGTTGTCATTGAATGTACGATCGGTATTTGCTGTTGTACCAGTGAATGAGGTGTGAAGCTTTCTGTTCGAAGTACGCAACCTTAAGCGTTGTTTGCAAGCTTAGTTAGCCGAGGTGAAACCAACATTATACTGTACAGCTAACGTTGGCTAGCTAATGCGTGATGTCTGTCGGATGACTCCAGTACCCTTGCCCACCGACTTCTTTATTCTTTACTGTTAGGTAATCTGTATAGTTTACCAGTCTGCTGTCACAATAAGTGAATTGGTTTCGTAATCCCGAAATGTGTAGCAAGCTAGCTACTTGTAGCTATAAAATGGCTATTTTTCATGTAGTTTTGACTTAGTCGGCTAAGTTTCAGATGTAGGTAAGATGAATGTTTGTACTGTGGTGCGCTTCAGTGACGGTAATACCAAAATGCTACGTTAATACTCCTAAATTGTTACGAAATTTGTCCAAAGCTTTATCCTTTCTATCCAAAAGGCCCCTGTCTTTTGTCATCTGAGGAGCTGTCTGTGTCTTGCCACAGTCAGTACTCTGTCCTTCCGATTGTGTTCCCCAGCTAAGCACTATATATACACAGTGTATTTCTTATCGTGTCTTGCCAACGTATTACTTCGATTTTTTAAAATGCGTTTATATATTTTTGTTATATGTTATTTTCAGTACTCGGTCGTGCGTTTGATTATTTTTACGTGAGGCGGACCCCAGGAATATCTGTTGCTTGTGACATAGCTAATGGGAAACATAGATAAACCAATATCCAAGCACTTAACAGTTTGCCTCTTGTCACTGCAGAGGAGTTTGCTTGCTTTGCAAATGTATCCCAGAGAAACCACAGCAGCTATTAACCTTTAACCTTACTAACTCCTTTCCATGTCATTCCTCCAGTTAAACCTGTCTATGTCCCCCGCCACACAAGCCTGGAAACAGTGAGCCTATCCCAGTCCTAGACGGCCTGACCATGTGGCCCATGTTATGGATGTCCATGAGGACCTATGCCCCTTACGTCACCTTCCCGGTGGCTTTTGTGGTCGGGGCGGTGGGTTACCATCTGGAGTGGTTCATCAGGGGCGACACCGTCCCTAATCCCAGGGAGGAGAAGAGCATTGTGGAGCTGAGGGAGGAGAGGAAGCTGGAGGAGGGGGCTGGACGGGATGGCACTCAAGTCCTCAGTCTCAAGGAGAAGCTGGAGTTCACCCCCCGGGCAGCACTGGACCGCAACCGACCCGAGAAGAGCTAACCCTGCCTGGGTCGGAGGGAGGTCAACTCCCTCTGGTGCTGGAGCCCTGGGTGGGAGGAATGGAAGGGGCTCACCAGAGAGATTTTCAATAATCTTCTGTCCCACATGCCTGCCCAAACTACAGCAAGCTGTTCTGAAGACATTGTGATCATGGCCTCCTGTGTAACTGTCTGGGACTGGAGGGTTCTGTGATTTTGGGGGTTTATGTGGTCTTCTTCTCCATCCCGCTCTCCCTCTAGACTTCCAAAACACCCACCACACACTATATTCTTTTTCATATTCATATTCACTAAATAAAAAATTTTAGTCTTTTTATAAAAATGTAACGTGTAAGTCCCTGGTCACTCAAACTGCTGACTGTGGCTTTAGCTGGTAGTAACTTCTGACTGGGATTAAAATGTGGCTGAGATGGGTGCAGACCCTTAGATGACCGCAAACCCACGTTTTCCCCTGGGCACCTGTGTCCTCCCACTGTGCAGTGGTCTTCCTGACCTCCTGTTCTTGGACCTTATTGGCTGGCGTCCTGTCCTGTTCTTGGACCTCATTGGCTGACGTCCCTGTTGAACTCATGGTGTGTGGTGTCGTTTTAGAGGCTGAATATTCACACCTCAGATTGGATTTGTGATTCTCTGTCTCTCACACACACGCACACAAAGGCTACTGGTTACTCATGTTTCATATGATCAGCTGCACCACATAAAGTCATAGGAGACTGTTTATCTCTGTTTTAAAGCTTAGCGTGTTGGTCCCTTGTCACTCCCCACTGCTGCCTGTAGGCTAGTGAGTTTCACAGCTCAATTCGGCTCCTCAGATCCTCAAATGACTGAAGAAAGAACAAAGGGCCCTTAGTGTGCCTGCGTGAGACTTCCAGTGTGTCTTCATGTTTTAAAAATCTCTTAAGACTGCATCGATGACATCAAACAACTAAAGCCAATTTCAGGCGAGTGCTGAAGTATTACAGAGGTTGAAGAAAGGGACCTAATCGGACGGCTTTGAAATGTCTTCTCCTTTAATCCTCTGTTAAATTTAAATGAGTTCCAGTCAGTGAGCATGACTGGGGGGTGGAGGGGGAAACGTTTGTGTTTGTTCTCGTTTTGTCGTTTTGCCTCATTGCTTTGTGGCCTTTTCTGTTGCTGGGATTTAATACAAAGAATGAATTGGCCTATCAGTACAAGTCTGAGTTGGCTCAAACTCAATTAAAATTAACCTGGTATGCTTTCATTTTGGAAAGTTTGGAAAGGTCCATTGGTGAATATATGATTAAAATTCACGATTTTAAAGATGCAAAGATTTTAGTCTTTCCTGGGTACAACAGTTTATTGCGTGCTGTACGATGATCATGTCTTCATGAAATTATAATAAAGATGATGTGTCTGTCATTTTCTAATATAATAAGTAGTTGTACCAATATTTAACATATAACATGTAGTTGTACCCATATAATATATAACATGTAGTTATACCCATGTATTGCATATATAACATGTTGTACCCATATATTACATATATAACATTTAGTTGTGCCCATGTATTGCATATATAACATGTAGTTATACCCATATATTGCATATATAACATGTAGTTGTAACTGTATATTACATATATAGCATGTAGTTGTACCAATAATTTTACATATATAACTTTTGGTTGTACCCATATAATATAATTTGACGACTTTGACAAGCGCCAAATTGTGATGGCTAGATGACTGGGTCAGAGCATCTCCAAAACTGCAGCCCTTGTGGGGTGTTCCCGGTCTGCAATGGTCAGTACCTATCAAAAGTGGTCCAAGGAAGGAAAAGCGGTGAACCGGCGACAGGGTCATGGGCGGCCAAGGCTCAATGATGCACGTGGAGAGCGAAGGTTGGCCCGTGTGGTCTGATCCAACAGACGAGCTACTGTAGCTCAAATTGCTGAGGAAGTTAATGCTGTTACTGATAGAAAGGTGTCAGAACACACAGTTCATCTCAGTTTGTTGCATATGGGGCTGCATAGCCGCAGACCAGTCAGGGTGCCCATGCTGATCCCTGTCCACTGCCGAAAGGGCCTACAATGGGCACGTGAGCATCAGAACTGGACCATGGAGCAATGGATGAAGGTGGCCTGGTCTGATTATTCACATTTTCTTTTACATCACGTGGATGGCCGGGTGCGTGTGTCGCTTTCCTGGAGAACACGCGGCACCAGGATGCACTATGGGAAGAAGGCAAGCTGGCAGAGGCAGTGTGATGCTTTGGGCAATGTTCTGCTGGGAAATCTTGGGTCCTGCCATTCATGTGGATGTTACTTTGGCACGTACCACCTACCTGAGCATTGTTGCAGACCATGTGCACCCTTTCATGGCAACGGTATTCCCTGATGGCATTGGCCTCTTTAAGCAGGATAATGCGCCCTGCCACAAAGCAAAAGTGGTTCAGGAATGTTTGAGGAACACAATAACGAGTTCAAGGTGTTGACTTAACCTCCAAATTCCCCAGATCTCAATCCAATTGAGTATCTGTGGGATGTGCTGGATAAACAGGTCCGATCCATGGAGGCCCCACATCAGAACTTACAGGACTTAAAGGATCTGCTGCTAACGTCTTGGTGCCAGATACCACAGCACACCTTCAGAGTTCTAGTGGAGTCCATGCCTCAACGGGTCAGGTCTGTTTTGACGGCAGAAGGGAGACCTACACAATATTAGGTAGGTGGTCATCATGTTATGGTGTAGGTCTCCCTTCTGTTTTGACGGCAGAAGGGAGACCTACACAATATTAGGTAGGTGGTCATCATGTTATGGCTGATTGGTGTATAACATGTAGTTGTACCCATATATACTATGGTGATGTCATGCTTCACATGTCTGGGAACTTCAAATCAAATGCTCTGAATCCTGCAAAGGACAGTGAGATGAGGGCATTCCCCCCAAAAACACTGGAGGCAAAGCTTTTCGCAGACTGGCACACAAGGATCCGTGCTCGGTGCACATACCAGGTGTACCTGGTTGCCTTGGCTGCCAGAACAAACAGGAATGGCATTTTAGTCGGTAAACAGACATTTTCAACTGACATTTCACATGGTGGGGAGGTCTTTCTGACCTCCACCGGATTACATCGGATTACCTATCCATGTATACTCATTATGATCTGGGATCAGGTCCTCCCTGTCCATGTGATATCATTATGATCTACGGCCAGGTCCTCCCTGTCCGTGTAATATTATCCTTTATGATCTACGGCCAGGTCCTCCCTGTCAAAGTAATATTATCCTTTATGATCTAGGGCCAGGTCCTCCCTGTCAAAGTAATATCCATAATGATATAGGATCAGGTCCTCCCTGTCCATGTAATATCCATAATGATATAGGATCTGGTCCTCCCTGTCCATGTGATATCATTCATTATGATCTGGGATCAGGTCCTCCCTGTTCATGTAATATCCATAATGATATAGGATCAGGTCCTCCCTGTCCATGTAATATCCATAATGATATAGGATCAGGTCCTCCCTGTCCATGTAATATCCATAATGATATAGGATCTGGTCCTCCCTGTCCATGTAATATCATCAATTATGATATAGGACCAGGTCCTCCCTGTCTGTGTAATATCATCCATAATGATATAGGATCAGGTCCTCCCTGTCCATGTAATATCATCCATAATGATATATCATCCATTATGATCTAGGAACAGGTCCTCCCTGTCCATGTAATATCATCCATAATGATGTAGGATCAGGTCCTCCCTGTCCATGTAATATTCATAATGATATAGCATCAGGTCCTCTCTGTCCATGTAATATCATCCATAATGATATAGGATCAGGTCCTCCCTGCCCATGTAATATCTTCCATTATGAACTAGGACTAGGTCTTCCCATTCCATGGAATTTCATACAATTATGATCTAGGATAAACTCTCCCCTGTTCATGATATCTTAGTAATTATGATCATGAATCTGTTCATGTAATATCATCCATTATGTTTTAGGATCACTTCCTGCCAAATAGTCTTATATATTATGGTATAGGTTCAGGTCTGGCTGTCCATGTAATCTCAATCTTTGTGATCTAAAACTGATCACAGATCAGCTCCACTACTTTTAGACAGTTTATGAATACGGGCCCATGTTCGCTTTCTTACCCCTTTGGGGAAGCTGTGTCATTCTATTCCTGATGGAAAAATACCAAAAGGCCTTCTTATATAAGTCATGTGATTAATTATTTTCATCAGTGATGTCACTTTCATGGAATTGTCAAAGGATGCCAAGGGAAACACTGTCACATCCTGATTTAGACGTGACTTATGTTATCACTTCATTTGAGTCTGTTTATCTTTTGAACAACAGCTTCACCCATGTTCTATCATAGCCAGTGGTCACCCTAATTGTTCTTGCCACCATAAATCATCGATCTACCCCTCTATTTTGCTTTCACTTTTCCTCTGTGGACTGTAGGATACTCTTGTCTTTAATTCCACTCCTTCAGCACTTCCTGTGATTCACAGAGAAGAGAGAATGTAACTGTTCTCTGTGCCAGGATGAAGTGGCATCATCAGCCCTGCCAACCTGTTCCAGTACTGCCAGGGGGTTACGCCTGCTAGATCTTCACTGGAAATTTGAATGAGTGTGTGGGAGGAGGAGAGTGTGTGTTTCTGTGTGTGTGTTTCTGTGTGTGTGTCTATGTGTGTGTGTCTATGTGTGTGTGCATACTGGTGCATGAACATTAATGAACGTGCTGTATCTCATCATCAGTAATTTCCCCTCCAGAGATTAGAAGAACTATAATTTGCTCCAATGTCCCAGTCCAGTAATCATTGATCTAAATGTAATGGGGGTTTTGTGTGTGTGTGTGTGTGTGTGTGTAAAGGGTTGAAGCTAGAGGTGTTTTCCTTATAAAGCACAGTCAGGGCATAGCACTATGGGAAAGGAAACATAGTCATGTTGAATAGCTATGGTAACACTATGAACATCCAGCTAATGAACTGTGCTCTGTATACATGGATGACAGTGTGTGTGTGTGTGTGTGTGTGCATACATCTCGGTACACTCCCAGAAGGTAGACGAGCCCATTGTTCCCGAGTCAGAGAGGGACTGATGTCTCCAACTCTTCCAGTCAGGATGTGTATCGGAGAGCCATAGGGTCGCCTGGACACGTCGTGCAAAAACAACCACCATCACCTAATTCTCACACACTCCCATGATCTGTCCTATCGTCCTGCAGAACAATGGAGCGTTTGCCTGAATCCTCCAGTTTCCATGGCCTGTGTGAGATTGGTTCCCATAACTTATAAGAACATGTAGCCCTGTCCGGTTCTGATCCGAAGGTATTGTTAAAGATAAAGCTTGCGTTTGTCATTAAGTGTTCTCTGGGGGGTGATTGGTACCAGTCTACTGCCCAGCCATGAGGACATGGTTAGGGTTTTAGGAACTTCCTCCATGGGGGTTCCTGGTCCTCATTCATCCAGTCCTCTTGCGTGGGGGGGGCTGACCTCCATTCATCCAGTCCTCCTGCGTGGGGGGGGG
>JACXGI010016989.1:0-15101 GCA_016801175.1 Esox masquinongy
TTTTTCTGACTATTTCACATTATTACTCATGTAAGTGTCTCAAAAAAATTGTTTTCAATACATCCTCCATGTAGCTGAGGGCCTGCAGAATCCCAGAATACAAAGCACTTCCTTCTACTATAAAGGATGACCATTTTAGAAGCCAAAATGTCAAGGTAGTGACAGGCGGACTTTAAAACCCTAGCCCTTTAAGGGTTAAAGGAACAACACAACGTACATGTTCAATACATATGGGAGTTTGAGTGGAATCAGCTTAAAAACACATCCGCAGATGTCCAAGCTTTCTTGAAGACCTTCGATGCTCCAGAGCGCCTTAACCCTCGGAATGCTCTTTTCAGTGGTCGGACCAATGCAATTAATTTGAAGTTTACGGCTCAAGATGGGGAGACTATTCAGTATAACGGCGTTTGTAGCCTTTACCCATTCTGCAACAAGACAGACTTATCCAATCGGGCATCCGAACATAATCTTTTGAGATTTCAAACCACTAGACACCTACTTTGGTATTGTTAGGGCTACCCTGTGTCTGCCGAAAGGCCTTTATCACCCTGTTTTACCGCACAGGGTCGGTGGTAAGCTGTTCTTTCCCTTGTGTAGATTATGAGCAGAGTCTGAAAACCAGGTAACTGATTGTTCACATCCTGATTCAGAAAGAGCTTTAACAAGTACCTGGGTTTCTATTGAGCTGATTAAGGCTGTTGAGAAATGTTATCGCATTGTGAAAATATTCGAAGTCTGGGATTTCACCAGGACATCAGATAATCTTTTTGCAGATTACACGAGAACATTCCTGAAGCACATCAGGAAGCTAGCGGATTCCCACCATCAGTGGTTGATGATGATGCTAAAGAACAGTATATTCGCAAATATCATGAAAAGGAGGGTGTGCAGCTTGACAAGGAAAGCATTGTTGTAAAAAGTGCTAGGCGGACTTTGGGGTAAGATGGGTGAGCGGACTAATCTTATGAACACAGTGTTAATTACAGATCTGGAGGAGTTTAGCCACTACCTTTTTTCCAATGAAATAGAAGTTGGTCATTTCTCTTTCATCTCAGCCACAGTTGCAGTGGTACAGTGGTGTCACACAAAATAGACACCAATCAAAACACGTAACGGCAATGTTTTTATTGCCGCTTTCATAACAACTTATGCTAGACTCAAGTTGTATTCACTCTTGGAGAAGTTGGATAGACGTGTGCTCTACACAGACACTGATTCAGTGATCTTTGTCACACGCCACGGGGATTGGGTGCCCCCTCTAGGCCCGTTCTTGGGTGACTTGACCGATGAGTTACCAGATGGTGACAGCATCGCACAATTTGTTAGTGGTGGGCCAAAGACGTATGGTTACAAAACCGTTAAAGGTCTGACCTGTCTCAAAGCAAAAGGCATTACACTCAACAGCTACAACATGGGTATTGTAAATTTGGAGACACTAACAAGACTGGTTGATGACTATGTATGAGATGAGGGTGGTGATGATGATCGTGTCCTTGCTAATGCAGACACAGTTGCTAGAGATAAAAGAGCGTTCACATTGAAAAAGAGAGTAGTGTCCAAGCGCTTCAGAGTTGTATACAACAAGCGTGTACTGCTGCCCAATTACAGCACGGGTACTAAATCACATTCTAGGATGGATAGCAGGTTTTAACCACGACTACAACACCCATTCAGCTGCGTCATTAGCGGGCCCAGTAACTCAGGTAAAACGTATTTTGTGAAGATGTTGCTGGATAATGCTGACTGTCACGTGGCGGAGAGGAAGGAACCAGGCGCAGGCAGTGTGGCAGTCGATGTATAGAATTTAATAAAAAATAACACCGAGCGTTTAACACGAACAAAATGAAAAAACAAAGGTACTAACAAACTGAAACCACTCGCCACATGCATGAACAAACGTAGACAAGGAACAATGACCGACAAATGAGGGGAGCAGAGGAGAAACATTTAAACACATACTGATGACTTAATTGGGACCTGGTGTGAGTGACAATTGGACACAAGACAAATAAAGGAGTCCGGGGTGAGTTCATGAACATTGGGAAACCGGGAAACGCGGGAGATGACGGAGCTGTCCGTAACCTCACCGTCACACTGACGTTGTTTTCTCCAAAGAAATTCAGAATATCGTCTGGGTTTATTCATGTTAGCAACCGCTGTATGACGAAATGTTGAAGGCGAGGGAGATTACTTTTACAGAAGGTCTACCAACATCGCTGTGTGATGACAATCTGTTACCGATTCAGAAAAACAACCTTTTAATTATTGACGATTTAATGAAAAGTGCATCAGAGAGTTTGGAGATGGAGAGAGTTTTCCCACAATATTCACACCACCGTAACCTGAGTGCAATTTACCTTGTCCAAAACCTTTGTTAAAGGCAAATCTAGTAGAACTATTAAATACCTCATCTTATTTAAAAATCCCTGTGACAATCAGCAGATTAGTATTTTAGGCAGACAGATATAACCCGGTCTTTCTCGATTCTTCATGGAGAGTTTTAAAGACGCAACACATCCACCTTTTGCTTATTTACTTATTGACTTTAAAGCTACAACACCAGAAGACATCCGTCTGAGAACAGGGTTGTTTTCCGGGGATTGGCCTGTCGTGTACATTCCTAAGGACGTTTGATCATGTCTAAACGCATTCGTAGGAATGTACCACTTTTGAAGATGCTATTTAAGGCACCTGCGTGTCAGTGAAGGTATTTTAGAATCAGCTTCCACCGACCTCATTCTATCACTCTGTGAAATAGCTCTTAATCTGTAAAGAGTAAAGAGCCATAAAGCCATCATTATATACATCTACGTCTAGAAAAAACACTTCAGTCGCAAAGAAAAGAAAAACCATCAACCAATCTGGAGATTTTTTACTACCGCTACTAAGCATTGCAGTTCCGTTCCTAACCAGTCTAATTGCATCGAGACACGGTTAAACAACATGGATCACGCTCAGAAAATGTTTCTGGTGCCACAACATCAGTTAGAAAAACTGTGAGAATCCTAAACGACTAGCACAGATGTAAGACAATCTGTCTTACATCGATTTGCAATATACTGTTGAAGCCTGATATGGATTTACATGAGAAAGCTAAAAGATGCTCTGCCATTTTACAAAGATTTTTAACTGTTGTTAAGACAGGGGGAGCTTGACACAAATACACTGACTATCTGTACCCGGGTCTGCGACTGGGGCTGATGTAGTGAACATGACCGAGGCTAATTAAACTACCAGTCGAAATGGTAACCTTGTTGATGAAATTTTGGATAATGTGCCTGCGAGGAGTAGGAAGAATGTTGAATATAATCTTAATAGAATACACAAGTCTAAAGATTTGACTTCATGGACTTCAAATGGTGAATTCATTTTCAAAGGAGAGATAATCAAGGGTTCGCATCTGTTGGATCTGGTTTAAAGTGTGACAGCAACCAATAAAATTGCTGACGCTAGAAGGCCGTTGGAGTGGGGTGAGTTTTTAGAGGCCATGGCATGTCTCAACATGCCTTTTACAACTATTTCAAATGAGCTTGTAAGGCGTAAAATCAATTTCTATGAACAAACGTCTGGCGACACAATGGATCATTTAGCCACACCCCCGGCACCTACTTCCAGTACCACTCCCCCCAAAACTGGTTATCAACCAACCAAAGCTTTGTTTGTGTCCCCTACCATACACCCCTGAAAATGGCTTCCATTTTAATGTGTTTTTATTACCTGCGTGTAGCTGGCTCCCCACCCAACGCAAAACTTCGCCAAAATAGGCTCAATTGTTTGTGCTCCGTTTGTGCCGTAAAAATTTTCGTTTGTGCTCCTACCATTTTATAGATATTAAAGAATATTTTATAGGTCATTCTGAGGTCACTCAACCCCCCAACATCCTCCAAAAGCATCCGAAATAGTCTTCTTCATTTGTGCCGCTTCGGTATTTTATATATTAGACATTTAATTATTGGTGATGACGTCACTCAGCCCCCCAACATGCTCCAAATTGAGTCAAAATAGCCTATTTTGTTTTTGCGACTGCTTTCTTACCAATAGTGACGGAGGTATACTGGAAAGAGAGTAAAGCCAGTGCGCTATCCAATCAGAATGTAGGTTATGTACCAAAAAATTCAAGCAAGTCTTTTTTTATTTTATCATTTGTGATTCATTGTCAAAGTGTATGTCTTGCCTTGAATAATTGTTGTATGAAAAATACTATGTAAACATTGATGTGGTTTTACGATTGGTATTATTTTTGAATAATAAAGCAGACATACACATGATTTACTTTTACACGTCTATTTCTTCAACAACCATGACACAAATTAAATGATTCACAAGACTGAGCATGTTGTATGCAATTAAACATTTGCTTATCACGCTTACTCTGGTACATCTTAGATACAAACTTTGAGATTAGCACATAATTTTTTCGTAAATCATCAATATAAAAAGACATAGCATATTTATAACTCAGACCTCTTGTCATTAGAAAGAGAGAACAAACAATGTTGTCCACAAGTGGTTGAAATCATGTCTCAATGATGCTTGCTTTGACATCATTACCTGTAGCAAAATGTTTTATGCTGTACTTCTTCATTAACAATTCAAAATGTGAATTAAAAAACTCCTTCCCCTTGTCCGTTTGGACTTTTTTGGGGGTTCTTCCTTCTTTTAATGTCTTCAAATGCCCGCTTTACCTCAATAGCACTTTTATTTCTCATCATGCATATTTACTTAATACATCTATACATGTTAACATAAATTTCATGTTATCGTTTTCTGCACTGTAAGCACTCATGTGGATCAAATCCAGTTGAAATTGTGAATTTATACCGTGAACAATAACTATTTCTTTGAAAATTTATAGCAACAGGCCTGTGTAGCGTGTATGTATCCTGGGCCAATAGCCAATCATTTGCCACGCCATTTTTGAGGATCTCCCCGGTTTTCTCCAAGTACTTTTCAAACCCTCTCTACCCACATAAGCACCAGGGTTTGACGGGTCGTAGTAAATACTTTTCATAACCTGTTCAGACATCGTAGAGCATTGGGTCAATAATGAGAAGTAATACACGTTCAACATCGTTTTAAAACAGATGCCCAATTTTTATGTCTATTTAAAAATGCTGGAAGTTTATACATGAAGTTGTTTAGAGCATTTGTTTCAATACCATTTGACAACAATTGCGGCCAATCATCAGATGAGTTCCTGATGCTTGTTTTCCATTATGCTTCCATATGTTTCCATATGCTTGTTCAGATTATTAAAACGCTTTATACTGACATGGTCTTGGTTGATAAAAAGTCTACAACCATCAAATCCACTCTTGATAGCATTGTGCATCATCTGTTTAATCGCTAAAGCCACATAGAATTTTTTTAGATACATGTAAACAAGACAACTGAAGTTACCCATCCTTACACAGCAGTCTCTTTGTTTTCGTCACACCAAGAATCTACTGCGCTGCATAGAGCTTCCGCATTACATTTATACATGTATTCACACATATTCTCACGCAGTCTCTGTGTGATGTTCAGCTCCAGCTTGAGTTTGTGCAGAAAGTTCTCGGCTGCAACGTGAACTTCGGTCAGCCGTGCTTGAAAACCAGATACATTCAAAGCCTTGACCAGCACATGTTTCAGTCATGGAGTTAAAACTGTCTCCACAATGACATCATAATTGGTCTCAAAAAAATAATCAAGCGGGTCGAGACAAGAATGTCTGCTCTGGCTCGGGTGGTCCACTTCACATCCGATGCATGCTTTGTGGAGAATGGCCGCAACAATGTGTTCCAGGATCATACACACTGTTGCTTTGATGAGATTTAAAATCTGCGGTGCAAGGCTTTTGTCCATTTTGTGAGAACTCTCGTCACCATTTGAAAGGTATGATAGGTAAAGAGGTCCTAGCTGAGTGCCAAACCGATCAAGCCAATGGTAGTTTCTTGGTGGGTATAATGGGGGAATCGAGCTGTCAGGGTCCGGGGTACCATAACAGTGTTCCGCGTTGTCATCCAAGGCATCACACAGCCAGTCCTAAGCCTTGGGTTCTTCAAACTCCGGTTGGTTGTATTCTTGTAACTTTGATTACAAGAATACAATCAAAGTTATCTGGGGAGGACGGACATGCCTAAAATCCCTGTAAAAATGAAATATCTTCAAAACAGTTTATGATAGCGAGAATTGGTTTACTTTGCTGTTTTCCTGAGATTCCGCTGAAAAGAGCCATATGCATTTTGTTTATGTGGGGCATTTCCAGGTTGTCATCATCCAGTCCAAATGCAACCTACCCTTAGTGCACCTGACCAGTGGATGGGCTGTTGCCTGGCAGTTTCCAATGCACAATTGACCAATGGAGGGATGTTGCTATGCAAAATATTTTCTTTTACCCAATCAGGGGAAGGTAACTGTTATGTATTCTTGGAAATCAAAAGGATGGGAGGTGGGACATAATGAGTTTCGTTTTCTGTATGTGCTCAGTGACTAGAACACAAAGAGGCAATGGCAGTAAGCTAACGTAACATGCTAACACAGCATGCTGACAGAGGACGCTAACACATCACACAGACAAAGAAAGGATACGTGTTTTCAACAGCTTTATAAGTATTATTATTAGTATAAAATGGCAAAACGTAAAAACACTTTTAAAAATGTAGCCATAGTCCTGTTCTGTTTTCACACGCTGGATAGCTGAGTTACCAGAACACAAAGGAGGAATGCTAAAAACATGGAGCACAATAGGATTCCAAATTTGGGCTGGTAAGTAACATCAAATAACCTATTTATCATGAAATAATGTAATACAAATGTGATCATTATAGATATTGTCTGCTTTGCGTATTTGGAATGGGAGAACTGTTCCACATGGTTGTTTGTGGCCTGACATCAATGACAAATAGAAAAAGAATAGTGGGTGTCATAAACATATTGGACTGCATGCACAAAAGGTGAATTATTTCATTGTTCACATTTATTGTGATACAATGCATATTTGTGTAAGAAAAATTACACAAATATAACATTTGTATTGGGAGAAATGTTCCGAATTGTTGTGTTGTGGCCAGAATTCAAAGGTATATAGAAAAAATCTGATTTCGCTTTTAAAAATTATTTACTTTATTGTGCATTTTCACTCAAATACTACCTTATAAGTACATTTACATGCATGCTTATATTAGCTGAGGTTATTTATAAACCTTTGATGCCAAATACATGATGATTCATAAACATTACATATTGTTTATAAGCCCAAATGTAAGAGTAGTGAAAACCGAAAAACAAAGCTTAGGCCCCCAAGGGCTAACCTGCTGACATTATCCGGAAATAGCTCCAATCTAACAGAGTCATACAGATTCATTCCTTCGATGACTTTAAACAACACATTTACCGTATTATGTGTACCCTGTTTTGGCCCCAAATAAAACACTTTTCGAAAGGTGCTCCATAAACTAGCACTAAAGGTCATTTGATCAGTCAAACCCTGTTTAAACACTTCGCCTTCGGACAATTCATAAAATGCGACTTCTGGTATCTCAGGGTTGAAAATGTATCCACCAGTTCACCCGACTTCCAACTTCCACTCCTGTGCCAACATATCCTGGTGTAGTTGATGAATCCGAGCTAGACACTGCATCGGTTTCTTCGGGGGTGGCATCTTCATCGTGTCATCACCACCCAGATGTATTCCCTTGCCGACTTGCTGTGCAGCTGTTTACCTTCACTGGTGTTTCAAACCCAATGTTGATTGCTGTGGAATCCATCATGTTTTGTAATGCACACGTAGGTTTACACGTAGGTTTACTCAGGCTAGACCACGTCAGCCACCTATGGCGTTGTAAAAACATGGAAAAGGTACCACCCACTGATTATAGATCATTTGTTGTAGATCATGTTACTTGTCGTAACATCGAATGTCTGGTGAATTTAACATCCCCAGAACCCTGGAGCCCTATTGTTAAACATCAAAGCCTCCATAAATTACATACCACGCACACCCCATACCATATGTCACCCCCGGACATGCATACGTCATACAGGAAGTTACAACCCCTAACATGCATCACACAGGAAGTACCACACCGGAACACACATCACGCCGGAAGTCCCACCCCTGTATACGTCACACAGGAAGTCCCACCTACCAAACCGGAAGAATGAAACCAACTGATTCTGATCAGATTTTACTTCAATACAGATCTACTCAAACTGACTCTTATTAAGAGGTACGTAGTGTGGCTTGTCGTACGTCACTGTGACAACTTCGTTCATTTTCCCTGCAATATGTACAGTTCTCAACAGCGGGACATGGCTGTCCCCAACTCATTGATAATCAATTATATCTGTGTAGATGTATAGGGTGTTAAACCCTGCTAGAATATCTGTGGGGAATGGGCCATACCATGGGGAGTACCCCCGTTCGCCTGGTTTTAAGCCTAATATCTGTTCCAATTTTGCACTAAATTTCAAACTAAAATGGGGCTCGACTTTTAGAAACATTCTATTTTTAAATTCATCATACCCCGCCCATATGCCATGTGGTTTTATATAAATGTTGGTGTCTGCCACTAGTTTTCCTATGCCATTGTAATAACCGATGTTGAGTTCATATTTCCAAGTTTTGTCGTGTTTCAAGTCCTGTAGTTCAAATGCGTTTTCACCCCATGTAAAAGTCTTCCACGTATGTGGGTATTGGAATTCTATCAAAGACACTTCCCAATCACCTTTCAAATCTATACGTTTGGCAAGCCTTGGGTTCTTCAAACTCCGGTTGGTTGTATACTTGGAGACATGTTTCGTAAAGTCTGCCGACTGCTTGATAGTCATAGGCGGTCTGTCTGTTTTTATGCTGTGTTGAGGACTATGTTAGCTTAAGGCGCGGCTTCAGGATTGTACGACACTCGAACACACTCTAACACACCCACATTGTCAGGAAATAGTTCCAATCTAACAGAGTCATACTGTTTCATTCCTTCGATTACTTTAAACAGTACATCTACCGTATTATGTGTGCCCTCTTTTGGGCCCAAATAAAACACTTTTCGAAAGGTGGTCAAAAACTGGCATTAAAGACCATTTGATCAGTCACACCAGCCTTAAACTCTTGGCCTTCGAGTAATTCATAAAATGCAACCTCCGGTATCTCTGGGTAGAAAATGTATCCACCGATCCGCCCGTCGTCCACCTTCCACTCCCGTGCCAACATATCCTGGTGTAGTTGATGAATTCGGGTTAAACTCTGCATCGGTTTCTTCGGGGCTGGCATGGTGATCGCGTCTCTGCCGTCCGTTTGTAATCTCTTGCCAACTCGCTGAGCAGCGGTTAAGCTGTTAGCTTTCAATGGTGTTTCACCCAAATCGTTGATCGCTGCACAATCCGCCATGGTTTGTAATGTGTAAACGTAGGTTTACTCAGGCAAGACTGAATAACCATCACCGGGTTCTGCGTGGTTTAAATACACAGACCACGCCAACCACCTATCAACTCAGAAAACATGAAAGGTTAACACCCACTAGTTGTAGGACATCTGTTGTAGCACTTAAAATGCCAGGAGTTTGAGCATAGCCTGCAGGTAGGAAGGTGCAGTTCCCTTTGCTGCACCATAGGCAAGTACCATGGTCTTGTAGCGGATGCGAGCTTCTACAGGAAGCCAATGAAGCTTGCGGAGGAGAAAGGTGACATGGATGGATTTGGGAAGGTTGAACACAAGATGTGCTGCAGTGTTCTGGATAAGTTGCAGGGGCTTGATGGCACAAGCGGGGAGCCCAGCCAAAAGTGCATTGCAATAGACCAGACAGGAGATGACAACTGACTGGATAGACCTGACAGGAGGTGACTGGATCAGAATCTTAGCCGCTTGCTGTGTAAGGTATGGTCGTGTTTTGCTGATGTTGTACAGCATGAATTTACAAGAGCGAGTCACTGGAAACACTTGATGTTTACGGAGAACAACAGGTTCTTGTCTAGTGTCACACCAAGGTTCTTTGCGCTCCGTGAGGGGATCACCGTGGAGTTGTCAACCGTGATGAACAGATCTTGGAGCAGGCAGGCCTTCCCCGGGAGGAAGAGCAGCTCCGTCTTATCAAGCTCCATCTTATTGAGGTGGTGGGCTGACATCCAAGCTGAGATGTCTGCTAGGCATGCAGATATGCGTGTTATAACTTGGGAATTAGAAGGGAGAAATTAGAAGAATAGTTGATTGTCATTGGTGTAGCAATGATAGGACAGGCCATGTGCGGATATGACAGGGCCAAGTGACCTTGTGTTGATTGAAAAGAGGAGTGGGCCAAGGACCGATCCCTGGGGTACACCAGTAGTGAGAGCGCGTGGCGCAGACACAGACCCACTCCATGCAACCTGTTAGGAACGGCCTTCCAGGTAGGATGCAAACCAAGAGTGGGCAGAACCTGAGACCCCTTGCTCTAAGAGTGTGGAGAGGAGGACCTGGTGGTTCACAGTGTCAAAGGCAGCGGAAAGATCGTGAAGGATAAGAACAGAGGAAAGATTGTTAGCTTTGGCAGTGCGGAGAGCCTGCGGGACACAGATGTGCGGTCTCAGTCGAATGACCTGTTTTGAAAGCTGATTGGTTAGGGTCCAGATGGACAAGGGACAGAGGTAGTTGAAAGAGTTGAAAAGAGAGGAGAGTAGGATTGAGGAGTCAGACTCAGGAGACAGGGAGGGAAAGGAGTTAGTAGAAGGGAGAGATAAAATAGAAGAGGAGAAAGTAAAGGGAGAGAAGGAACGAAGACTGCGACGACGCATTACAATCTGGGAAGAAGTTGAGTTAGCAGGGTTAGAAGACAGAGGGAGAGAGATAATGAGACTAAGTAGTGATCAGAAACCTGGAGTTTGTGTTGCAGTAAGATCAACTGGGTTACAGCATCTCGTGAGGACAAGATCAAGCGCATTGCCTGCCTGGTGGGTGGAAGGGGACTGGGAGAGCGTGAGGTCAAAGGAGGAAAGGAGTGAAAAAAGTGATGTTGACAGAAATTAATCAAAGACAGGTGTTGGCTAAAGTCACCTATCACTGTAAGTGGTGAGCCAACAACTGGAAATAAGCTTAACAAAGTGTCGAGCTCATTTAGGAACTCTCCTAATGCCCCTGGTGGACGATAGATGACAAGAATGTTAAGCTCTAGTGCGTTAGTGTTTGTGACAGTATGGAATTGATATGACGATATGGAAAGGAGGGGAAGTGGAAAGACAGAGAATCTCCACTTTGGAGAGATAAGAATACCTGTGATACTGCCCCCACGGCCGGATGTTCTTGGGCTTAAGAGAACACATAGTTGGCAGGGTTCAACATTAATAACCATGGCCCACTGGCCTGGGGCGAGTAAGACCTAACGTCTTACTTCATAAGACATGTTATAAGAAATGTTAGTCAGTTTAACACAATGCTTAGTGGTGTCTAGCTAAATATTCAAACTTGGCGTGATTTTAATGCATGACAAAATGATCTAATGTTGAGACACAATTTTATGACAAGTTAGTGTGTCCCAATCAGTCCCAATACTGGCATACAGTGTCCGAAAAATTTTTTTTGGGCTCACCTGCCAAGGGGACTGGTAGATGAAAAAAATCCACCAGCCAAGCATATTTTTTACTGGCCAAAATAATAATTTCCTTTTCGTGTCATGTATACATTAATTTCAGTACATTTCATTGAGATACATTTTTTTGTACAATAATACAAACTTTTTATTTCCAATGACAAATTAGTTGTTTCTGCTTTTATCTTTAGCATACTGGCCACACACAAAACAACTTGTCACCACAGTCTCAGCATCATACTGTAGCCATCATACTGTAGCCATCTCCAAACTTCCAATTCTCACAAAACGTTATTTTTCTATGTGATGCTACAAAAATGTTTTGTATGTATTGCAATAACGTCATCCCTTTACATCAGTCTCTCTTGCTTGTCAACTTAACATTATTTGACAATACTTATTTAACATCATTCCCTAGTAACCTAATTACTCCCCATCAATTAATCATTCTTTAAAACTGTTCATGAATCGCCTCCCAGATTTATAACACAAAATCCCTCTCCAAACCTAATGAGCAAAAGCAAATTAACAACAATAACATAAAAAATCTGATTTTCTTTATATTAAAAAGGTTCTCTATGTTAACCTAAGCTCTAACCATTTCTGAATGCGCTCCACCATATAATATTCTTTACCTTCTAATGTATTATTTAAATGGTAATTTGTTTAATTTATATTTTACCCCACATAGTTTTTTCTTTGAAAATATAAACAATATACACAACCCATCGCAGGCTTTTATTTTGAAGGCAAAATACGAAAACTGGAGGTCTTATTGCTGCTGCCGAATCTCTAACGTTGCCTGCATGATGCTAATCCATTGTAGCTATCGAGTTGTAAAAGTTAGCTAGCTAGCTTCTTACCTTGAGTTGTCGCTCAGACGATGGCTACCTTTATATGAATGTGACAGCCACTTCCTGACAGTTCAACACAAACATGCGGATACACAGACACAGCCAGTTACTTTTCTCTTACCTCACTAGCTAGTTTGATATTCTGAACGTGCAGGACATTGTTTCTTTGCTCTGATTCGTTGAATCTTTTCATGCTCTGTTCTTTCATTTTTTTCGGCTGTCTCTGGACATTTAATTTCGCTTCTCCAGAGTTGGAGTTAGCTGTTGTTGTGGTTCTGCACTGCTAGCATTAGCATACTCATTGAACTCTGCGCTGTGCTGCGTCTAATGATATTTGACCAAATTGCTTGTGTTAAATTAGTGTTTTTCCTTTCCTCTTGACAATTTTGCAGAGCAGAGCTTACACTCTACTTGTGTCATTGCTGAGTATGCTAATGCTAGCAGTGCAGAACCACAACAACAGCTAACTCCAACTTTCCTCTCTGTCGTCTCGCTCTACCAATCTGACTTCTATATTCTATACTTGTGCGTCCAGAGGCGACACAACCATTGAGTTTCTCTTAATGTTTCCATAACGTGGTATTGGCGCATGGTATCGGCATATTTCTACGAGTACAAGTAAATGAGCCCAGTATCGGCGCATCCCTATTACATACTATACATCTGTAAAATACAATTATATTGTTTTTTTTCAATTAAGTTTGGGCCAGTAAAAATACAGTCCGGGCTGCATTAACATGTCCTACCTGGATTATGAAAGCGAATAACAGGATTTTTTTTCAATTCATTTGGTTTAATTAAAAAAAAAATCTATTTTTTACAGAATTATGACATTTTGATAAGTGAATTTTCTGTCTTCCAAAAGTTTAGCAGATTTAATTGAAGATTTCACTGACAAAGAACAGCATTTTATGTAATATTGCAGTGAATTCCCATATTTGCAGTAATGAAAATACCAGTTTATCTCCACAACCACTAACATTCAAAGTATTGCAGAAACCCCAGGTATGCGAGTGCACGTCTGCAATCGAGAATGGCCGCACAAAAATATGTTTTGCCTGCGCGAACATAACCTGCGATTATTAGGACCACCAGCGATGAATTTTCAAAACGCTACTTAAAGAAATAAACTGTGATATACACCTGCACACTTAGCTTAAAGTCAATGTTGTCAGCAATCAGTGATAACCAATGATCACACTTTTCTGAGCTCCAAAGCAAGCAGAATCACATGGCCAACCTGTACGAAATTGAGGTGGCTGCATCAAATGCAAATCATCATCCTTTGGCAGATTGATTCCCCACACACCTTTTCTCCTCAGATATCTTCATAAATTCCATATAATGTTTTATCTTGAAGGCAGCGCCATGTTCCAGCTACCTGACAAATACACTGCTCAAAAAAATCAAGGGAACACTTAAATCACACATTGGGTCTCGATGAAGGTAATATATTAATGATCAAAATCTTTACTTGGTGCCTTAATCAAGGGTAGGAGATGGTAGAACTATTGGATCAGAGACAAGCAACTTTATATGTAAATGAACATGGGCTACAACTACTGTAGTTGTCTAATCTTCTAAATAAGTCCTATCTGCAAAAGATAAAACACAAGGTATTGGCTATCATTGTTCTGAGAAAGATGTGTCGATAGATTACTAAATCACATTTTATATGGGTCGGCTTATATTACTGTAGACATACTATGTTTTTACCAACCAACCAAAACCAGAGAAAATTAAAATAGCACTTCATTGATCACTAATCTCGTTATGCGCGCATGATGATCACACACACAAATGAGGTGCGCAACTGTTATTTTTGTTCAAATAGCAAGTTTTTAAAACATTAAATTAAAAGAAATCAAACATGCAACATGCCATAATTATCATGACATAATTATTCTTCTACAATTTAAGTAATCCAAGAAGTAATCATATTTTTTCAAAAGTATCTGTAATCTGATGACAATATTTTTGCTGTAATGTAATGAATTACAGTTACTGGTTTTTTTTGTAATTCTTTACTCCCCAACTCTGAATGTGCACATACCGTCCACTTTTAAGGAAAGTAGCAAAATATAATACATTTTTAATTTAATACAAATTTGTATCATTATTTTAACCATTATAGTGTCGATGAATATTTTAAGCAGAATTTACCTAGACGCTCTAGAGAAAGTTTGCATAGTAACTAGACAGCAGTCCTTGCATTCATTCTGCCAACTATTCACACAAATAATGTTTTTTGCCTAGATAGCAGCCTATTCCCTGTGGCAGTTCTAGCTCATAGCAAGCAACATAGGCTAACAAACACAAGTGTTGTACAAGCCTATTTAATTACATGCATAATATTATACTCATACCGAAATAACATAGCTGCATACCTTTATCTTTTGTGTGTCTCTCCTTTCCTTTTTTCCTAAACTGGGCACCTGATGGCTTAGACCCCAACACTGTCAACCAAGAGTCAAGACTAAACCAATTCACCTTGGGGGTTGCAGACTGGTTTTATCATCATCATCATCATCTTCATCCGCTTATCCGGTATCGGGTCGCGGGGGCAGCAGCTCCAGCAGGGGACCCCAAACTTCCCTTTCCCGAGCGACATTTGCCAGCTCTGACTGGGGGATCCCGAGGCGTTCCCAGGCCAGTGTCGAAATATAATCTCTCCACCTAGTCCTGGGCCTACCCCGAGGTCTCCTCCCAG
>JACXGI010016990.1:0-15098 GCA_016801175.1 Esox masquinongy
CGCTCTGGTGACTAAATCTTCTAAGCGGTTGATCCGTTCCTCCAACAGCTGTCTTAGCTCCTCCATCATAAAAAATCACTCAGAAATACAAAAGAACTATGCTGAGCTCCTCTTTTAAAAACTACATAAAATTGTAAAAATATGATTAAAACAATTATAGAACAAAAATGAAACAAATGAAACAAATTAAAAGATTAAGAGAAAATTAAAAAGTAAGAAAAGAAAGAAAGGTTGGCAAAAGGCAGGAAGCAGGAGAGTTGCGTTATGCGACTTACAAGCTAGCTTGCCTGTAAGTCGCAGGCAAGCTAGAATACAAGCGAGCAGTATTATTATCGGAAACAGGCGAGCAGTATTATTGTAAAAGGGAAGTACGTCACCACCCTGAGTGCTAGTTAGTGATGGCCATTATAGGCTTCATTAGCGTAATTTTAGCAGCAGGATACTGGCAGCACTCAGATTTTCTTTATCACAATAAAAGCAATCATTGAAATGTATAAGGCAATATAGTTCATCTAGTCTGTGAAAAAGAACAGACAAGAATAATATCGAAATGGACATTAAACATAAAAAGTACAGACTAGATTGTTAACTATATTATCTTATATATTTCAATGATGCCTTTTATTTTGAAAAAGAAAATTGAGTTAGCACCGTTAGCATAATATCCTGCTGCTAGAAGAATGGTAATGAAACCTCGAATGGCCATCACTAGTGCAAGTAGCCCATTCATAGTTTTCAGTCACGTGGTTGCTCTGACAGCCCGGCGGGCAAAACATTGCTGAAACATGGCGTCTAACACTGGGAATTCTATGGAGCTACTGCACAAGCCGGTCAAATTGTCTACTTCTACAGCCCATGAGTGTTTAGATCACCTCACAAAACATGAAAAACAATGGTATGCAAACACTACAAGTCTTATGCACTTGTGACCCATATACAGCACAGGCTGCGTTATTTACCTCGTTAAAAACAGGGACATTCCTGCCGGAGCTGAACTTTGGAAATGTGTACATATACCATGTGGAGAATCCATCCCCTTACACTGCTACCAAAATGAAAGTGTACAAAAGTACAGACAGCTATCTGCACATTTGATTAGGGTGGGTCAATAATGCAATTGTTTGGGAGGTGAAGGAAAAGAAATTCTTCATTGTCAAAGCGAAGTATACTGCTAATTTACCTAAATTACCGTTGGTTCTATGGGTGGTCAGTGTAGCATAATGCAGCCAGTATAACAGAATTTTGTGACAAATGTACCGGTAAAAATATTAATGTTTTCCCAATGTAAGGTAAACCTACTGTTTAAATGACTCACCATTGACAACCTGAGTTGCTGTGGAGAAGATGGGATTGGTGAGATTTTCTCCTGTATTAACTTTGTTATTAACTTATAGCTAATGCTATATGTTTAATATGTTTAACAAGAGAGGTTTAGCTAGCCTCACTAGCGTTAGCCAGGCTATTGGAGTTGGTTGCATCAGTGCAGACGAAAACTGACCATGTCATTCATTACAATGATTACATGTAGATATGATTGCAAATACAATATATATGCGGTTAGCGCATCCAATGGAACTGCGACTATCTGGCATTTTGAAGTATAACTAGTAAAAGCTGTGGAGTTGTTGATGGAGGGCAATGGAAGGAGAGTTTGTTTTGCTCACCAAGTGGGCATTCCCATATGCTGTGACATCACATGAAAAAAATCAATTATATTGTTTACCAACTATACAGATACTTCTGTGAAGTTTTCCTGCTCTACAAGCGAACAAACCAACATTTTGCACGACAGTACCGCCTAGTGTAAAGAAATGTAATGGCTATCTACACAACAAGGCCGCACAAATATAAATGCTGACCACATCTCCGTAGACCTGCACTTGACATTAACAACCCAGACCCGCAGAACCATAAACCAAGTTTAAAGCGTTTAGCGTTCCTGTATGTTCCCATTGGGTCTTTCGTGGTGATGCCAGTGTGGTAGTTGGAGCTGTCTCTATTCTTGTGGGAGCACCACATCTAAAACAGCCGTTGTCTCGATTTCCATGGGAATATTCCCAAAACCCAATGTCCAGTCGAACTACAGCGGTGGTACTATTCGTCATAAACGTAGTGGTTAGCATAACCGCTTCATCAACCCCGGGTTTGTAGCCATCCTTGGTCTTAGCTGCTGTAAACGCTGACTAGGACAACAGAAGTTACGCATCTGGTGTATCCATCTCCCCCCTTTTTTCCTTTTCATGATGCGCGAAGACTCCCCCAACACGATCAAAGAGAAGCAAAACGGCCTCCATTCGGCCTACTGCATCACAACGTCCACAACAAGTCCGGGCCATAGAGTAAAACGAGTCAAGGGTTATCTCGGTCACCAGCGGGGTTGGCTACGTCGATTGTAGGGAATTGAGGGGTATACTATGAAGGGTGTTCAACCTACTCAGATTTAACTTGGGGTTATCAAGGATATTCAGGGTTGACAAACTAATTGCCTAAAGTGGTGTTAAACGGTACTACAACGGTGATTAAGATGTTTGTTAGTTGACTCGGTGTTAACTTACTGGAGTTTGTGTGCATTCGACTAAAAGGGGAGCACAATGGCTTGTGCTCCGTATTCTTCCGGGAAAGAATACCCATTTATTATGTCAGGATATAAGAAGTTTAAAGCAAGGTTAACGGCTAAATATCTCACCGTGGCGGCCAACAAAGCCAGGGAGGCTTGTTGGCAGCGCATTGCCGACAGAGTAAATTCCTTAGAGCAGTGTTCTTGTCATATGTTCTCTTTTGTCTTACAGGCTCTTCGCCTATTTGTAGTATGATTGAGATGTAAGGACAAGTAAAATTGTCTAAAGATGTGAAAACAATTAATATAATTCAATTATGGCCTACACATGGGCTACATCTCTGAAATTGATCCATTTGCTCACTGTTAATGATTTAAGATACAGGCTACTCCATAAAGCACCTTGGTTGTAGGGCTACCTGTATGAATTTAATGATGAAATACCTGAACATGAATGCTGTGAAATGACTTCTTATTCACATAAACCCCCTCACGTTCTCCCAGGGGCACTCTAATGGGGATATGCGTACAGTCAATCGCACCAATCAGCCTCAGGATTCCTACGGAAAAATGTGTTCTGTATATAGCCTAGGTCCAGCTTATGCATATTAAAAATAGACCAAGTATTTTTTGCAAATTACTTGCAATCGCATAAAAAGCATATTTGATCTTTAGAACGCTTAAATGGCCAGGGAACACAACAAATGCATCAAGGAATTTAGTGAGAGCAAGTACCACATTGCGAACTGCACGGCATACAGTATTCTTGCTCAGATGTTCAGCATCACCAATGGAATGCATGAAATGTCTGCTGGCAAAATTTCGCAAAGCAAAGCACACTTGTCTGTTTAACGGTGAGGGCATTACTCCGGTGAGTGGCATTAGATACGTCTGGCCCTAGAAGCAGGCAAAGATACGGAATTCCCTCAGATAAGAATCGATGTCTTCATTAGAAAACATCATCGGGGTAAACTAGAGGAGTTACACGGTCTCTAAAAAACCTTGCCCTGTGGCGTGAGCCTCTCACAATCCATGCTGCAAAGTCGATTGGGTCTTCCAAATGTGCCGGCCTTTTTGTGGGCGGAAGGTCGGTGCTTATGTTGGGTAACATCGAGTTACTCATGAAGATATCCTGGTCGGACCAGTTTAGAGATGCAGCGTAAATTGCCATGACAGCATACCTCGGGTAAAATGTATTCACCTTTTGTAGTACAGGTTAATCGGGAAGTTACACCCGACGTTACTAAGTTACTCCTGAAGTTACCTCGATAAGCCAGTTACCTCGCTTCGCAGTATACCCCTCTGGTCTCCACCGATGCAGTGATGCCAGGCGGTGTGGGTCAATGCAAAACACCAAGGTCTCTGAGTAATTGGCCTGGCCGAAACCCGCGGTGGGGTGGGGATCGGTCAGAGGGACAGTCCAGATCTGCAAACAACCTGGGCGGAAATAACTACAACACCGGGATCAATAAACCCCACATAAACTTCCCTAAAGCTTTCATTAACCACGACATAGCACATACCGTACGCCTTCCAATCAACGTGCTATTATACCTTCTGCAACTCCCGTACGTTACCTCATCCATATTCCTCCAATCTGCCCGGTAGGCCATGTATCTGTCTCTGAATGAAAGCGCCATTAACCGGAAAACCTAACAACTCCCAGAGCCACAATTATTCACATGTCCACACACCACAGTTACATTATTTTTGCCGGTCCATCGCAAGTACGAGGAACTGTCAAATATGTATCACCGCACTTACCCATTCCCCTGATATACCCAGTAAATCTATCAAATCTTGATTAACGTGCCTAGCATGCGTTAATAAACACGTTGGTCCTTTCACAAGATTTTCAAGGCCTAGCCTTGTCTGCAGAATTCAATTTTGCAGTCGAACCACCACCCAGATTGTGTCCTCACCTCCAGAGTTCAATATTGTCCTCCGGGAACCTGTACTGACCAGTTTCGCAATCCACTCCGGACGAGCACTCGCCAACTCAATCCATTTAAGGCTAGCCCTCTCTGGTAGAGGCTTGAGCTCCCGGGACCCAGTCCTGGCCGTGCACGATTGACTCAGCTGGTAGAGGACGCGAAACGATCACCAAGGTAGACTGGACGAGCACCCCAAATGTGATGGGAATTTACATCGATTAGAACTCTTAATGAAAATAAGTACGGAGACAAAATTCTCTTGGCACAATTATCAATTTATTTACTTGCAAGGAGAGAAGAGTCACAGATTACAGAATAAACCGTGAGGCATCTCTAGAGTAACACAGAACAAGCATCAGTACATACACAGTTAAAAGGGGTGTGGTAAGATACTTCACAGCTGTCCTGTCAACAATACATGTTCCCTTTGTTCCATCAACACCTAGGTTTTACCCAAAAAGGCAAATTGCCCCTACTTCCTCCAAGGGAATAGGGGAACATCGTAAATGACACTCTCAGACAGCTGGCCAAATTCCTGAAGATCAAAGGACATATACACTGATGGTTTAAACAGACAGATTGATGGAGGACCCAATGATCTACTGATACCATTCAATGGTGATCACAAACAGAAACCACATTTCTTTTCTTACCTAAACATGGGGACTCAGTACCTTAACCGGTAACTCCTTTATACATTTATAGAATTAAGAATACATTACTTCAAAAAATTCTGCGACAGGGTGTGTGAGATACGGTTACGGTTGGTAAATTGATACGGTTGGTAAATCAATGCGAATAAAGCACATTGGTTGTGCAAATGATGCAGAGTTGGCTACCTTTCTACTTGACAAGGAGGTTACATCACCTCATTTAGCTGGTTGGCTGGATAGTCAAGGAAATCTGTGTAAGTTACTTGATGGAATGAATAATACTACGTAGAAAATCATTCGATGTTCTTGTTTATTCTATTTGTATAAACGCAGATACGTTTTGGGAAAGTTTCTCCAAAGTCTTTGGTTGAGACAATAAGCTAACCAGCTAAGTTGTGTCCGAGCAGATACTCCTTGATTCCATTTCTTGCTGGAAAATACTGTTACAACCTGGTGTTATCTGCAAAATGTTTAAAAAAAAACATGCATTGTGGGTTGTTTGACTAAACCTTATGCATACGCGAATATTGCTCGGAAGAAGCAATTATTTTGCCTTTTAGTTAGATTTAGGCTTGTGTAAACTGGTCGAAGTGCGCACATTATTGTTCCAGCTAGCGCTAACTAGCACAATTATGGTTTCATGTTCGCTAGATAGCCATCAATGAGTCTCTGAATTATGGCGATGCAGCTAACGCAATAGATAGCCCAGATGATGTTTTGATTGGTTTAGCTGTTTACTTTGTTTATTCTGTGTTCCATAGTTATGGAAAAGGCCCATCAACTTTAACCCCATTTGAAACGAAAGTCTGTGTTCATTGTTCCAGCATCGATGGTTGGAAGTGACACTGCTTCAAACAGGTCAGTATGCTCATAGTTTATAATGACAATGTCAGATCCTAATGGAGTTATAGAACCGATATCCAACTCACTGCCGATAGGTGTCGTTAAGTTGTTAATAAATCTTTCAGTCTAGTTAATAAAAACAGAAGACAATGATGTGCAAATCATTTATCCCTATATTTAATTGAAAATAGTACAAAGACAACATTGTTTGTTTTTGGAAAAACACATTTTCACTTTGAATTTTGATGCCAGCAACACGTTTAATAAAGGTTGGGACAGGGACATTTTTACCACTGTGTTGCATCACTTCTTTTAACAATACTGTAAGCATTTGAGAACTGAGGAGACCAATTGCTTTAGTTTTGAAAGTGAAATGTTTTCCCATTCTTACTTGATACAGGATTTCAAGCTGCTCAACATTTATCGTATTTTTCGTTTTATAATGTTTTTTTTTCAATGGGTGACAGGTCTGGACTGGCCAGTTTAGCACCCGGACTCTTACTACAGAGCCATGCTGTTGTAATATGTGCAGAATGTGGCAGACCCCAGGTGGTGCAGATGGGCAACGCCACCTCCTCCTCACTGACTCTCAGTACTGGTTCCCCCCAGGGCTGTGTGTTGAGCCTGCTCCTGTACTCACTCTTCACCCTTGACTGCCTGGTAACTCATGTCTAAAACACCATCGTTAAGTTTGCTGATGACACCACCATCATAGGCCTGCTCTCTGACAACGACGAGTCAGCCTATAGAGACGAAGTAAGGTCACTGACTTTGTGGTGTCAGGATAACAACCTCCAGCTCAATATCAGCAAAACGAAGGAGATGATTGTTGATCACAGGAAGCAGCAGCAGGGAGACCTCGCCCCCATACACATCAATGGGTCTGCAATAGAGAGAGTTCACAACATCAGGTTCCTTGGGGTCTACATCAGCGATGACTTGACCTGGTCTCATCACTCTAACGTTGTGGTGAAAGAAGCCAGGAAACGGCTCTTCTTCCTATGCCGATTAAGGAGATTTGGCATGGATTCCAGGATACTCACCAACTTCTACAGATGCACTATCAAGAGTATCCTGACCGGCTGTGTCACCGCCTGGTATGGCAGCTGCACCGCCCTTGACCGCAAAGCACTTCAGAGGGTGATTAAAACAGCAGAGAGCATCACAAGGTCTGACCTGCCATCCCTGCAAGATCTCTACTCAGAAAGGTGTAGGAGGAGGAGCAAATGGATCATTACAGATCCCAGCCACCCATGCCACGGACTGTTTAACAAGCTGCTGTCAGGTAGAAGGTACAGGAGTATTCAGTCCAAAACAAACAGGCTACTGGACAGCTTCTTCCCACAGGCTGTAAGGCTGCTCAACTCGGGAACCCCTCTTCCCTTCCATCCATAGTCCATGCAGACCTCTCACTTTATATCATGCACACCTGTCACTTTTACATTGCACTACGGTTGTATAGTTATTATTATTGATGTGTGTTTTTGTATAGTGTTATTACTGATTGATTGTGTTATCTTATTTTTTTTAATTATAATTACTGTTACTTTTTAAGTTTTAACTGCACTGTCGGGAGTAGGAAAACCAAGCATTTCATTGCCGTAACTTGTTATTGCAAATGACAAATAAACATTTTGAACTTTTTTTTTAACTTTTGGTTTGGCATTGTCTTGCTGATGTTGTCTGGATGGCAACATATGTTGCTCCAAAACCTATATTTTCTGCATTAATGGTGCCTTCACAGATGTGCAAGTCACCCATGCCATGTGAACTAATGCACCTCCATACCATCACGGATGCTGGCTTTTGAACTGTGCACTGATAACCACCTGGATGGTCCCTTTCCTTTTTAGCCTGGAGGACATGGCGTCCATGATTCCCAAAAATGTACAACCCCGTTTCCAAAAAAGCTGGGACGCTGTGTAAAATGTAAATAAAAACAAAATGCAATGATGTGCAAATAATTTAAGCCCTATATTCAATAGAAAATACTACGAATCATTTCAAATTTTGAAACAGACATTGTTTCTTGAAAAATGCCCACTTTGAATTTGATGCCAGTTATTGCTGACGTTTCTGGATCTTGTTTATGTATGATTTCTTCTTTGCATGGTAGAGTTTTAACTTGCATTTGTAGATGCAACGACATACTGTGTTCACAGAAAAATTGGGCATATACAGTGGGCATATACAGCTCTGGAAAAAATTAAGAGACCACTGCAAAATTATCAGTTTCTCTGGTTTTACTATTCATAGGTATGTGTTTGAGTAAAATGAACATTTTTGTTTTATTCTATAAACTCCTGGCAACATTACTCCCAAATTCCAAATAAAAATTGTCATTTAGAGTATTTATTTGTAGAAAACAACAACTGGTCAAAATAACCAAAAAAAGATGCAGTGTTTTTAGACCTCAAATAATGCAAAGAAAACAAATTCATATTCATTTTTCAACAACAACATACTAATGTTTTAACTTAGGAAGAGTTCAGAAAACAATATTTGGTGGAATAACCCTGATTTTTAATCACAGCTTTCATGCGTCTTGGCATGCCCTCCACCAGTCTGTCACATTGCTGTTGGGTGACTTTATGCCACTCCTGGCACAAAGATTCAAGTAGCTCGGCTTTGTTTGATGGCTTGTGACCATCAATCTTCCTCTTGATTAAATTCCAGAGGTTTTCAATGGGGTTCAGGTCTGGAGATTGGGCTGGCCATGACATGGTCTTGATCTGGTGGTCCTCCATCCACACCTTGATTGACCTGGCTGTGTGGCATGGAGCATTGTCCTGCTGGAAAAACCAATTCTCAGAGTTGGGGAACATTGTCAGGGCAGAAGGAAGCAGGTGTTCTTCCAGGATAACCTTGTACTTGGCTTGATTCATGCGTCCTTCACAAAGACAAATGTGCCCGATCCCAGGTGTTGGGCAAAGCTGAAAATTTGACTCATCAGAGAAGATGACCTTACTCCATTCCTCTATGGTCCAATCCTTATGGTAATTTGCAAACTTCAGCCTGGCTCTTCTTTGCTTCTCATTGATGAAGGGCTTTTTTCTAGCTTTGCATGACTTCAGCCCTGCCCCTAGGAGCCTGTTTCGAACCGTCCTCGCCGTGCACTTCACCCCAGCTGCTGTGTGCCATTCTTTTTGTGGGTCACTTTGTCATCCCACGATTGTTGAGTAACATTCGAATGAGTTGACGGTCATCTCGGTGAGTGGACAGTGGTTTGCGACTCTTTTTGGGCGAGATTCAGCAAGCAATCATTTGAGGTAGGCACAGCTAACGTGATCATAAAGTGAACAAGAGGCACACGCATCTCAAAACATTGAAAGTAGCCTATGTGCAGGCAAATGCAGGTCATTATCATAAACAAGTGACGACATCATCAGAAAAGCACATTACTGGATCCAATCTTGGCTAGCTAGTGAAACTGACAGCTCGTCGCCTCACAAGAGAAACACATTTGCGGCCAGACAACTTTTCTATAGTCTGACATACGAACAGAACCGGACAATTAGTTGTCTAGTTAGCTATTGCCGTTTGCATATATGAATGAAATCGGAAGAAACGCGATAAAACATTCAACTAGTTAGCTGACTACACAGCTAAATACTGCAACGTTGTCAATTACAAGACTGAGCAAGCAACAATTCGAGTTCCACAGCTGATGCGCTCCCCTATCAAGTTATCACGTCAGGGTTTCTATTGTCATCTAAAAGATATTATCAACATTTCACAGCATCAAATATAGACAACAGCAAACATAACACCGGCAGTGTATTTGTTACTCACCACAACATCATTATCGACTACAAAGAGCAAGGACGTTTCCAACTTCGTATCACCAAACAGAGAAACAGCCTTTTCTAACGTAAAAAGATGTGGCTACTTTGCTGCTAGCATTTTGAGTAAAGAAATTATAAAAACTAAAAAAAAGTCAAATGACAACATACCCTTTTTCGGTTTTCTTATTAATGACAACATTCACGGGAATACAGTAACATGTTTTTATTAGGTATATTTTGTGATATTTACACAAATATTATTGTTAAAGAAACACAGCCGTCTGCGGCCACTACAGGAATCTAAAGGAAGGCCGTCGACGGCCGCTATGGAATCTAAAGGTTAACAGACACTGGAATGGAATGGCTGCCATACATGTAGAGATGCTGATTTAAGAAAAATTAGGAGTGGTCTCTTCATTTTTTCCAGAGCTGTATTTTTCAAGAAAATACAACATTTCTCAGTTTCAACATTTAATATACTATATTAAGTTTCAATAAACAATACTATAGATTAGGGATGGGATAATAGACTCATGATTATGAAATCGTGGAGAAATTCCATAATCGGGATAATCGTAAATCGGGATAATCCTCACGAGTGACTTGAAAAAGTTCTGCCAGTCGCTGAAGTTTCCCTGACTGGTTGTTTTATTTCACAAGTAGAGCACACATCTCATCTCACATCATTGAAGCCGAATGGTTCTGCTAGCTTAAATAGAATATTGTCATTTACAATAAAAATTGAAATTAAATGTCGTTATGAGTTGGGATTGTATTGTAATGATATAAAGAATAAAACTAGTTTTCCAATTCCTTTACAACAGTACTAGTCTAACCACTACACTTAGTAGTGTAGTGGTTAACCTCTCCACTTCCTGCTATATGCAAATACTTGTCCATTTCATTACCACGGAAAATAAGCAGTTGAAACAGTGTTGAACTCAAACAAACCAATGATATCCTAGAAGACATGCAGCTACAATGCATGTAGAAAAAACCTGTTAAACTGCAAATTGTAGAATATATGAGTAGGAAATATATTATACACACATCTCTTTCGATTTTCTAATTATAATTTCGTTTATATTGTAGGCTAATTGTAAAAGCTTTCCTACTGAAAGTGACAGGAGAACACAAATAGAATAATTTGTGCGGGCCAAAATAACATTGACTATCTACATGATCTGCACAATAGATGATGCGCACAACATAACCGGGAGCTGTTGTAATGAATTATAAAGTTATTATGAAGAATCGGCACATCAAATAGGCCTATCGTTAGCTAATAAGGCACATAAAATGCGCACGGAAGTTCATGCGCCCACAGGTCAGTACCGGTAAGAAATTAAATCTATTTTCACCTCTGATCTGCAGAGGAGTGACTTGAAAAAGCTCTTGCCAGTCACCGAAGTGTTCCTGACTACTTGTTTTATTTAACTGGTGGAGCGCATATCTCACTAATTGTATTGTATAGATTTTACTAAAAAAAAACGTTCTCCAAACTCTCCACTGCAAGAATGCGATCTTAAATTACGAAAAGACCCATTATTTCCATCAGCCTATTATCAGTCTCTTCCCGGAGGATGTGCAAGAATGAACGACTTAGAACCACCTGAATGTGCTTCACTGTCCGCCAAGAAAGTGTCCTAAGGTCGAGGTCTTCGGGGATCACGAAATATATATCCCTGCCGAACTGTATCCGTGACGTTTTTATTCGATACCCAAAACATCCGTCTGATTTTTTGTAAAATTAATACCCAATCCGACTGATATCTAAAGTCGGCCATATCCAATCCGAAATATGCCAGGGATGAGGGATAATCAGATCTTATTTTTTGGGATAATTAGGATACCAGATAGAAATGTGTCCGAAAGACAAAAAGGCTGCATTAAGTCCGTTAAATTGCTTTAACCTTGCAGTCGCCATTGATGTTGCGCCTGCATTTTATATTATCGCTGGACATGCCTATTTTAAAGTGTGAAGCCAAGAAGAGAGTGTGTATTATAAACGTATCTCGCTCACCCTCTAATGTGTGTGTTTTCATTTATTTATTGAATAGGAGCTTGAGCACAAATTAGGCCTACCTGGCCTGTGTACATGAGTAGGCTATAAAGGTGTGTGTGGGGGGTGTCTGATAGTAGGCTAATTGAAATGAATGTCCCCCAAAAGTTATGGTGCTTCTATATTAAGTCAACAGTGTTTTAGGCTATTCATTGTGATGAAGAATGATACAAAGAATGAACTAGTTTTCCAATTCCTTTACAACAGTAGGCCTACTAGTCTAACCACTACACTTTGTAGCTTACGAAACAAGAAACCAGGCAAGCCTAGTTCAGCCGGCCCGCAATAGAATGTGTTGCCATCTCGCGATTCGAACTCGGGTCGCCCACGTGAAGGGCTATGTCATTAACAACTACACCTCGGAGCTACTGCTTTTGTTGTGTGTCAGTATAGCCTTGTCTCTATCTGAACAAATCCTCTTTTGCCACTGGCTGTTTTAATAGTTAATTGGCCATTCGTGAATGAAATTGATACAGTTAAACTGACTAAAGTTTCTTACTAAGTTTACCTCAACCACAAATAGCAGCTATGTATTGCGTTTGCCACTGGCCGTTTTAACAGCGTACTAGCCAGTAATAAGCTTTACCGGTATCTACTAACTTACTGGAATAATCATAAGAATCGAGCAATTGCTAGCGAGTCTGCCAAAGCCATTTCATTTCATGGCATAGGAACGTATTTTTCTTTCATGGCAAAACAACGTATTTTTTTCTTTCATTCGTGAATGACATTAATACAATAACTATCAATAAAGGCGACGATAACTAACTTTTTCATCAAGTGAAAAGACGAGAGAATCGTGGAATCGACCAGAAATAATTAATAAAGGTCGTTGCTCTCATCAGATTCGAACGTAGGTCTTCCATATGAGAGACACTGTCCTTAACCACTACACCATGGCATTGCAAGTTTCTGCAGTCACTAGACTCCATTGAGGATTGTGTTAAATAGGCTTACTAGTATCTACTAACTTCCAAGGAATAATCGTAAGAATTGAGCAATTGCTAGCGAGACTGAAGATTAACTATTCCATGCCAGAAACAGTCGCAATATAACCGTAAACAGTTTCAGTTAAGGCTTAAGATATCGTAACGTTGTTAAGCCAGCAAATGTGTGTCTATCCTGACCCAAAACGCATGCACGCACTTCGAAAATCCACCAGAAACAGTCGCAATATAACCGTAAATTGTTTTATTTCAGTCTTACCATAATGTAGATAGTAACGGTTTTAGCCAGCAAAGTTTTCGTCTAGACGGAATAATTCACAATGCATACTACGCATCGCCTGCGAGGAGATACGAACTCAGGACCTATAGTTCACAAGTCTGCTTTTCTAACCACTACGCTATTTAACAAGAGGTGGTTAATTACTCAATCAGAAACCAGAGTTATAGGGATTGTTATTAATCTGGATAAAATCGTAAATCAGGATAATTTTGACCAGGATAATTGTGGCATGAAATTCTCATCTCATCCAACCCCTACTATAGATCCATTGCAGTGAACAATGAAGAACACAAAAACAGCTATGCAGGGTTTTTCCTGGCTCAGAATGGGCCTTTGCATTTTCTTATTTCTGACCATTTGATAAACAAAAATGTCTATCATGCTTGAATGAATGAAACCCCATAACAAAAATAATTTTATTACAACATTGGAAGGGGGGAGGGGATTGAGTTTGAGGGACAGGGGTGTGGGGTTGCGAGAGGGGAGTGAGTTTGAGGGACAGGGGTGTGGGGTTGGGAGAGGGGAGCGAGTTTGAGGGTCAAGGATGTGGGGTTGGGAGAGGCAGTCAGTTGCAGAGGTCACGTCCTGCTTCAGAGCATTTCACCCTCTTTTTATCAACTAAATAAAAGGATCTGACAAGGCCATGGTAGTCTATAGGACTGGACAATATGACTTAAAAATCACAATTAATTGAAAATTTTACCTCGATTACGATTAATGAACGATTATTTTCATTTTTGTTTTGTTTATTTGCTTTGGTTTATAATGTGAAGTTCACATTGTAACATTGTAATATCAAGCACATTGTAACGTTAAGAAAGGTGCAATGTGAACAGTTTTTTTTATAGTTGTATTTATTTACTGTGCTGAAGAAAAATATTATTTATATAGCACCTTTTTAAACACGTAATAAAATGCATGACAAGAACATCAGTGCAGAAAAGGAAAATAAAAAAGTCTTAAAAACTGCCATTATCATTTGCCACATACAAAACAAGCACAACTGACTATATCAGCAAGTCACCACCCAGATATCCCCAATTAGATTATTGAACATAATAGCATTGTGTCTGTTAAGCTGATGTGCATTTACCGATTGCAAGGTGCAGCCTGTGTCCAAAACACTGCTACCATGTCCATCCATAGAGCTGTGCAGCTTTGACAACATTAGCGCCCGTTGTCGGTCATTATGGCCACGAGGTTCTCCCGTGAGTTCCCATGCAGAAAGCATCTCTCTCAGGCCCTGTGCAATTATCTCAGGCGTGTGATCAACTGGAAAATATGCCATCTCGAGGCATCTGTTTCGCAGCTTCCATTCATCGTCAATGTAGTGCAAAGTAAGGCTCAAGTATAGGTCCATCGTCCTACTTACCAGAGATCAACTGTGGCTGCAAGCACTGAACAGACTTCAGTTCAGCAGCTACCTTTTTACAACATGTTTTGTACATGTTGGGCAGTGCAGTTTAGGAAAAATATGGTCACGATGGCACAGTGTATCTTCAGTCGAGAGTTTTAACGAGGTGTTTAAACCCACTGCGCTCCACTGTAGCTATGGGAGCCACATCCTTCGCGATGCAGTAACAAATGGCGTCCGTTATTTCTTTCCATCTTCTTGAATCCTTTTCATAATGTGTAGTATTGAAGTACCGACCTAAAATACCTAGGTATTGAAGTACCGACCTAAAGTACTTCCCCGAGTTGGTTAATGAGAAGAGATTAAGAGGAGACAAAATCGCAGTGCCGGCAATTATCTTTATTCATACAGATATATCTGGAGACAGTGTGGCATTCAGTCCAACAGAGTCTGACACAATCACAGCACACGCAGTTCTTATAGTATGAGCCCCCTACCCTAAATTTTATGGTTCAGGGCGCGGTTCCTACCATATATAAATGAGATTTATGTTGTTTAACACATCTTTTATGGCCTCTGCCGTCTTCAGGTTTCCCTGTTGTTATTCCAACCAATCGACTTCTAGCTTTAGCGTCTTTTCCCTTACTTGGCATTCTGCCAGTTTATTACCGAATTCCAAAGTG
>JACXGI010016991.1:0-15089 GCA_016801175.1 Esox masquinongy
GTGGGCAATGATGGAGACACCTGGAGAGGCGTGATAGGGAGGAACGGCCTCCCTGATCTGAACTCGAATGGTCGTTTGTTGTTAGAGTTCTGTGCTAGTCATGGATTATCTATAACGAACACCATGTTCGAACATAAGGATGCTCATAAGTGTACGTGGTACCAGAGCACCCTAGGCCGAAGGTCGATGATTGATTTTGTGATCGTGTCATTGGATCTGAGGCCGCATGTTTTGGACACTCGGGTAAAGGGAGGGGCGGAGCTGTCAACCGATCACCATCTGGTGGTGAGTTGGGTCAGGGGGTGGGGGAAGACTCCGGACAGACCGGGAAAGCCCAAACGGGTAGTGCGGGTGAACTGGGAACGTCTGGAGGAGACCCCCATCCGAAAGACCTTCAACTCACACCTCCAGCGGAGCTTTTCTGGCATCCCTGTGGAGGTTGGGGGCATTGAACCTGAGTGGTCGATGTTCAAAGCTTCCATTGCCGAAGCTGCAGCGGGGAGCTGTGGTCTAAAGGTCTTAGGTGCATCAAGGGGCAGTAACCCTCGAACACCCTGGTGGACACCGGTGGTCAGGGAAGCCGTCCGACTGAAGAAGGAGGCCTTCCAGGATATGTTATCCCGGAGGAGACGGTTGCAGTGTACCGACGGACCCGAAGGGCTGCGACCTCTGCTGTGCCTCCACTTCTATAGTGGAGGCAGAGCTGAAGGCTGATGGGGAAACATAGTCAATCTCCTTGGCAGAAGTCACTGAGGTAGTCAAACAACTCCACAGTGGCAAAGCTCCGGGGATTGATAAGATCCGTCCAGAAATGTTGAAAGCTTTGGGTGTGGAGGGGATGTCTTGGATGACACGCCTCTTCAACATTGCGTGGGAGTCGGGGACAGTGCCAAAGGAGTGGCGGACCGGGGTGGTGGTTCCCCTGTTCAAAAAGGGGGACTAGAGGGTGCGTGCCAATTACAGGGGTATCACACTTCTCAGCCTACCTCGGAAAGTCTACTCAAAGGTACTGGAAAGGAGGGTTCGGCAGATAGTCGAACCACAGATTGAAGAGGAACAATGTGGATTCCGTCCTGGTCGAGGAACAACCGACCAGCTCTTTACTCTTGCAAGGATCCTGGAGGGGGCCTGGGAATATGTCCGTCTCCCTTAGAGATAGGGTGAGAAGCTCAGTCATCCGTGAGGAACTCGGAGTAGAGCCGCTGCTCCTTTGCATCGAAAGGGGCCAGTTGAGGTGGTAAGGATGCCCCCAGGACGTCTCCCTAGGCGGGGTTCCAGGCACGTCCAGCTGGGAGGAGACCTCGGGGTAGGCCCAGGACTAGGTGGAGAGATTATATTTCGACACTGGCCTGGGAACGCCTCGGGATCCCCCAGTCAGAGCTGGCAAATGTGGCTTGGGAATGGGAAGTTTGGGGTCCCCTGCTGGAGCTGCTGCCCCCGCGAACCGATACCGGATAAGCGGATGAAGATGATGATGACTTAAATGTTAGTAAGCTATTAATAAACAATGTATAAATACTGTTACAACTGAGTCAATAATGATTCATAAGCTATATGATAATCTATTTAGTTATAGTTTTTTCATACTTTATAAATACTTCATAAACAAGTTAAAGATGATTTATTATGACCATAATAAACCAGTTGTAAAAGACATGTTATGGCTTTATGAAATCAGTAACAAAGCAGTAGTTAGAGGTTGGCAAACAATTTATAAATATATGGATAAATGTAATCATACATATAATGTACGGGATATTTAGTAATGATAAAGGGATGTGTTATTAAATATTTTACCCACACTTACTATTACATTAATTCATGATTATTAGGAATACAATTAGCATTTACTAATTGTTTGGTAAGTGTTATGTGTGGCCTCATCTAAAGCGTGGACATTTTAGGGCTTATAAAGGATTTATAAATGGTTTGTAACTCCCCGAATTCTGTTCATGCCTTAAGTAGCCATTACAGCCCCGTCTGATGCTTCAAAAAGACCAGAAATGAACCTGAAACAATCCCTACTTATGACAACTTAAGACACAGCATAATTTTAAAGGAAACAATTGCATTTTATTAAACACAATAAATCAGCTTTAACTTGCTTATAAAGTATTTTTAAAGTATGAAAATCTATATCCAAATACATCATCATATAGCTTATGAATCACTATTGAATCAGTTGTAACAATATTTATACATAGTTTATTAATAGCTTACTAACATTTATAGATTTAGCAAAAATGCTAATTAAATGTTGAATAAACTATGAACTACTCCATTGTTAATGGTTTGTTATGTGTAGTTGTTATAAAGTGCTACCAATATGTTATCTTTGTACCATTTTCTATTAAATTTAGGGATTAAATGATTTGCACATCACTGCATTCTGTTTTCAATTGCATTTCACGCATTTTCCCAGCTGTTTTGGAAACATGGTTTTACATAATACATTCTGAGCTTTGATCACATTGTTCCACAACTATAGATAATTTTAGACTGGTCTCACCTCCAGCTGTACCTGGTCTTAAATAGGAGTAGACTACATCAGATCCTGGTGGGAGGGGCTTATCTGAAAGGGAGATGGACTAGTTCAGAAGAGATTCCACAATCTACATCTTCCATAACACACACCCTAACCAGAGTTAGTGGTAAAAGCATAATACTCATAGTTTGGTGGACAAGTATTAGCTGTTAGATGTTACTTCATTGTTGTATGATTCCTTGTCTGGTCCATGAAAACAAATATTGAAAATGAAAAAATGTTCCCTCATTAAAACGTCTGTCATCCTACCTCTCTTCCTGTTTTGTCTCTTATGGTTGATGTCCGCATAGATCACATCACCTGGACCAGAGACACCAGGAAGTATAAACAGAGACACAGAGAAGTCAGAATAACCCAAACTGGAGTATCTCTAGATAGAGGATTATAGATCAACTTCTTGGAGAAGTCGACACAATCAGTTGAGAACCAAAGATCCAGCCGACAGAACAGTAAAGTTATTAATCCCAAATTTAAACAGTGTGTTTTTCATCAGGGTTGAACAAGAAGAAAAAGTCTATTTAGGTTTACAATAAAAGTTAGGGGTTAGAATTAGGGTCAGTGGTTGGGAGTTAAAGGGATAGTTCAGCCAAAATTCATATTTGGGTTAAAGTCCACTTACCCTGAGTTGTTCCTGAAGGCACATAGAGTCATTTTGGTAACACTTTATTTGAAGGGGTGTGCATAAGTTGTCATAACAAAGACATCTCAAACAATGTCAACCTTGCATGAAAAATGACCAAATCAACCGAATGACACCTAATGACAACATTCATAAACATTCAAACTGATTCCTTCATGTGTCATGTCATGGTTATAACAGTATCATGACAGTGTCATGTCACTCTTATGCACACCCCTTCAAATACAGTTACCATCATTTTTTAAAACAATCCATTATTCAGCTCTGTCCCAATCAGTAATTAGCATTATTAGCATTGTCCAAATTTATGAACGGTGCGTCCCAATATACCAAAGCTGCATTGCAAATGAAAAACACTTCATTCGGTAATCTGTTGCACTAGCATAGATATTTTTATATTGTATTCTGACAAAACAGCCAAAGGACTTGGGTTATTTCAAACTGGCACTAGCAAACTATTTCCTCTAGCCACCACACACAGGTTCTGTTCATCGGCAATGATGTCATCGAGGTGGGCGTGAACTATCACCTCAACAAGTTACGTGAAGATACATAGGGGGCGAAAAAGTCAATTTCCACCTAAAATGATGTACCCAAATCTAAATGTTTGTAGCTCATGACCTGAATATAGTGGAAACATATTTTTAGGGTTCCATTTGAAAGAAGACACTCTGTAGTTTGTAGGAATTATAAATGAATGCAGGAAAGAATAACACAATAGATTTGGCAGAAGATAAAACAAACCAAAAACATGCATTTCTTTGTAAAAAAATAATTCCTCATCATGTTTGAATTGCAAACATGGAATCTGGAGGCATGTTCCATTTGATCCACTATATGTCAGCAGGGTCTGGGTAAAGTTTCAGGCCATTTGATATAAAATTCAGTGATCTACTTACTCATTTGTAAAGCAAGGCCAAAGTGTCCTTTACAGATTGGCCACTTTGTGCCAAATTGGACACTTTGGACACATTATGAATTTTCAAGTTCATGCCTACACAGAACATACAACAATGCAAAGGTGATTATAAATAAGGGTTACACACTCCCAGGAATGATATACATGATGGAAAATTTGCTTCCCTTCATAAAGGTACTGACAGGAGGCGCAACAAGGAGACGGATCCAATGATCTAACATCATATGTGGTGTTTGCATCATATGTGGTGTTTGCATCATATTTGGTGATCTAACATCATATGTGGTGTTTGTATCATATGTGGTGATCTATGTTAGATCACCACATATGATGTTAGATCATATGTGGTATCTATGCCTCCTTACAAATAGATACACTTTTTACAGTAAGGGCCAAGTAAGCAGCCAACACTGATCTAACATCATATGTGCAAACACCACAGTCAACACACAAAGTGGAAACAATACTGTTTAGAAACCATTTACATTTACACTATTTAGATTGTTCTAAATGATTCCAAGTCCCACAGCCATGTCTTTCTGTACTGTCTTTTCCCAGTGGTAAGCAAACACTTGGCAGGAGTAGAAAGGAAAAGAGTAGAAGGGAATAGGAGAAAGAAGGAGGAGACTTATCGACTTCTGGGAAAGCTCTGAAATGGCCAGCCAGATGATGACGTCACATTGGGGTGGGGGTCAAGAGCCAGAGGGACCTCCTGAATCACTGTTGGGGATTCAGGGAGAAATACGGGGATGAATAGGCTATAAGAAACAGCCACAACATGTCATAGCCAAATCACATAGACAATTGGTTTCATATAAGGACATTATGACCAGAAATCTACTATAATGACATGTGACCGAATTGGCAGTAAGACGCTCAGAAACTATATGACATAGCTTAACGTAGCCTAACATAGCCTAATATAGCCTAATATGCTAATGCTAATATATTGTAAGTCTTGGGTAATCTATCTTATTGTACTCACCAAGTTGATTGACTCACAGTCCATGATTTCTTCCAAAAATCTAGTCCAAATTGGTCTCCTGCATTACTTTTCCACTTAGGAGTAGCCATTTAAACTTTAAATGCCGAGTATAGTTTCGTTAGCAGTGACAGCTATGCGCCTTGCGCAATAGTCAAGTTCGGTTGAAGATTTGTTTGCGTGGTGCGCACGGTTGGTGTGTCCTGTGTGTGCGTCTGGCGGTGATCGTTCATCAATTGCCGTAAAGTGTGGCTCGTGTACTCTCAACGTAGCTTGTTTCACATCCATTGGTCGTCATATGAGGAATATACATGCTAACAAAGACATGAGGCCACGCGTAATCGGTGCCAGACTACATGTCTTTGCTGACGTGGTGCGAAGCATATAGGCAACGTAGAAGAATAAACTGTCTGGTTACATGCTAGACACTCTCTTCTTTTCAGAAATACCAATTATTGCTCTGTTAAAACCTAGTAAGGGCTTTGAATATCATGAATAGTTTTGCTCCGAGTTGATCGAGTTGGATTTCGCTGTGAAGAACATGGATCAACATGGATCGTTTTCGATTATAAAAATGGATTTTATCAAACAAAACGATGCTTTGCTATATCTCTGGGACCATCAAGATAAGAAATCAGAAGAAGACGGCTCATTGCAAGTACAAAATTTACCGTCAGACTCGAAACTATTAACCCTGGTTCCTTGGAAAAAGTGTTGTGTGGATGTTGACTATACTCAGACACTTGCATATGAGTTAGTCGCCGTAATAGCTACTTTAAATTGTATACAGCAGTTAGATTAACGAGATTCTATGCTTTCTGCACATATATAATGTCTATAACAAAAAATATATATTTACAATACTTCGCACACTTTGTGGCAAAAAAGCATAGGCGACCCGCCGGCGGTACACTGTTGACTGAGAGGCAAGCTGGCCCCTTTTTGTCGGTGGACTTCAGCAATATATTTGTCATTGTGGAAATTGCCGTGGTCATGTTTTGTTAGCTAAGTTACAAGGGACGTGGGAGAAAAGCCTTGAGGTTTCATTCGTTGCCATATCTTAATCCAGAGTGGTGTAAATGACGTCTTATTGACATAAATTACCATTATGAGGGAGGATCAATGGAGCCTCTTCGCAAACGAGACATACGAATATGCGAGAAACATTTTACTTGGACTGAAGGCAAATTCAATTCCATCAGGTTACCGAGTTCAACCCGTGGACACAAGACAGATTGTAAGAAATACTTCTGAATGCTATGTTAAAATACACAAAGTACACGTTGCCTCTGGATATTATGGGCAAGGATTGGGGATTATCTGGTTCACCATTGCCCCACTCCTCAGCTGCTGTCTGACCCTCTAGTTCAGTCAGTTCATCCTCTGTGTATTCTGGCTCGTACAAGTAAGGTTCTATCCCCCGAAAAAAGTCTTCTTTCTGGTCGTATTCAGAGTCAGACATGATACATATGTATTTTCCTTTCCCTTTCAAGCAAATAAAGTTTGACTATCCGAGTTGAATATCAACAACGAAATAGGTAAATTGCCGACTAGCTAGCGAAAACTAACTTTTGTTTGCTGTGACGTATACACTTCCTCTTCCCGCAGGAAGTACCAGCTTATTTGAAATTATATTTCTATGGCAAAAATTTAAACTTCATTTCGAGGAATACAACATTTCATGTTCTTTCAGGTAAACAGCACCACTAGTCTTAGTTTGGAGTGCTTTTGAGTTGTTTTCTGCTTGCATAAATTTGGAAGATGCTAATAATGCTAATTACTGATTGGGACACAGCTGAATAAGGTATTGCCTTCAGGAACAACTCAGGGTAATATGAATTTTGGCCGAACTGTCCCTTTAAGTTTAGGGTAAATATTAGGTTTAGGAAACCAATGATTTTGAACTGGAAAAATGTTTGGAGTCCCAACAAGGATAGTAAATGTAATATGTATGTCTGTCTGTCTGCCTGTCTATGTGTCTGTCTGTCTGTCTGTGTCTGCATGTCTGTCTGTGTGTATGTCTGTCTGTGTATATGCATGTCTGTCTGTCAGTCTGCCTGACTATCTGTCGGTCTGTCTGCCTGTCTATGTGTCTGTCTGCCTGTCTGTCTGCGTGTCTGTCTGTGTGTCTGTCTGTCAGTCTGCCTGTCTATGTGTCTGTCTGCCTGTCTGTCTGCGTATCTGTCTGTGTGTCTGTCTGTCAGTCTGTCTGTCTGTCTGTCTGTCTGTCGGTCTACCTCTGCTTCTCCTGGATTCTTGGTCAAGTTTGGTTCTAACTTCATGTGTCACATCTGTGGATTCAAATGTCACATCTCTGGGATCAGATGTCACATCTTTGTTCCTCTTGCGGTACCAGAACAGGACCAGTGGAGTGACCAGAGAGATGGAGACACCAGCCAGCAGCCCAGACACAGAGAGAGGGAGGAGGAGAGAGGGAGGGGAGGGAGATGGGGGGGGATTGGAGGGGGTGGCTGCTTGAAAAAAAATAAAGAAAACAATCAGCCAGTTCTGATCAAATGTATTGATCTGGATATTTATAGTTCTGATCAAACAATATTGATCTAGTTGTTGGTTGCTCTTTGAGTTTCTGGCTGGGTATCTGTATAAGAACTTTGTAACAACAGCTGATGTAAAAATGGCTTTATAAAACACATGTGATTGATATGGACATTGAAAGTTCTGGTCAAACTATTGATAAATACCCTGTATCCATCAGATGAGACAGCTGACTCAACATGTTGACATTACATGTACATTTAAATTCATTTATATTAAAAGAGTATTTAAAATGACCATAATGACTCACCTGTCACAGTCATCCATCTATCTGGTGATTCTCCTAGTTCATATTCTCACCTGTCACAGTCATCCTGCTCTCTGTTGATCTTCCTAGTTCAGGATGTCTACAGCTGTAAAGTCCTTGATCTGACTGTGATACAGCAGGGATGGTCATCTCTCCTGTAGTCTCAGTCCTGATGAGGGATCCATCTTTGTAGAAATCAGCTGTGAGGTTAGAGGGAGTTTTCTTGTATCTGCAGTTCAGAGTCACAGAATGTCCCTCAGTCACAGGAAGGGCGGGGCTCTCCAGGATCACTTGACGACCTGTACAACAGAAGGGGAGGAAGATATGAAATAAAATAATTAAAGATATACCACCACCTCCATAATGTTGAAAATTCTGTATAACATAAACAGCACAGATAATGAACTATAATATAATTTAAATGACGATCATAAAATGATTGGCACTTTCATTTTCAGTCTTTTTCTCTCCTTTGCAAGGATAATAGTCTTTAACCTTTTCCATACATTCTATGAGATGGAAGACACCGAAGGGGATCTTCGATCATTCCTAGATATGGAATCTTTCTGGAACCTTCACAGCCTTTGGTCTGCCTATAAAGACTAGGATTTACATTTTTAATTTTGTGATTTGATTGATAAGAATCTATAGAGAATTAACTATTCCTAAAAAATGCATCCTAAATGCAACAAAGCACTAATGTAATTCTCCAAGACAAACTGAATACACCTCCTGAAATATAATCCAGAACAACACATAACTGGGTAATTGCCTAAATTCTGCATTTCAATACTTTGGATTTAAAATGATAGAATGACTCAAGTGTTATTGTGCAGACTGACTGCCACTAAAGCACTAGAATACTACAATGCCATGATAACTACAGAGTTGGGGAGTAAAGGATTACACGTTATCAGTTACATGTATCCGTTAATCCCTTACCAACAAAAATATTGTAATGGGATTACAGATACTTTTGAAAAAAATTATGATTACTTTTGGATTACTTCAATTGAAAGAGAACAGGTACGCGAAATAAATATGACACGTTGGATGTTTGAGTTGATTATTTCATGTTTTAAAAACATCGTTATTTGAACCAAAATAAGAATTGCGCGCCTCAGTTGTGATCATCATGCCCGCAAAGGTGAGCTGCATGACGGATGAAGAGCTAGTTTAATTTTCTCCGGTTTTGGTTGGTTGGATGGCTGGTAAAAACAGAGTTTATCTACGATAATATTAGCCGAGTCATATAAAATGTTATTTAGTTACCTACTCAACGCATAATTCTCAGAACAATGATAGGCGATAGGCCGTTAGTTACCGGGAATGTAACTCCGGTTATATGAGTGGAGCGGAGCCCCCTAGAGGGGCTTTAGCTCCTAGTGGTCCACGGCCGTACTGAAAACTCATTATGCAAGATGTGTCAGCCAATCAGGGCACGCCTGCCCCTATATATGACCCATGAGCCCAGAGAACGCCCTCCCGAGATTATTCAGCTTAACTTGTGGGACGGCAGGGCAACAGGTCTAGGGGGCTCCGCTCCGCTCTACTCATATAACCGGAGTTACATTCCCGGTAACTAACGTTATATGTCGTGGAGCTCCGCCCCCTAGAGGGGCTTTAGCTCCTAGTGGTTCACGGCGGAGCGAGCGAGCCAAGAATTTACTCCCTGCAGGAACACCAGTAAGTTCACAGGGTCCAGTAAAAACCAACCCCATAAACCCCAAGATGAAAACATCCCCGACAGCTGACACGGTCAGAAAGGGATTATCGAATGCGTAATGATGGAATCCCCCTAGTGTAGGCCCATGAAACATATGCCAACCCAGGGAGAAGGGATGTTGAGCTCAAGCGAGAGGGAAACGTATCCGTTCCACACAAGCACAACAGAAAATACCCATGCACCACACATCACGAGATGAGGGGCATGAGAATAAAAAAAAATAGGAAATGACAGATAACACCCCAGGTAGGGGGTGAACCTACACCAAATGTAAACAGTGACAACACCCCTGAGCCAACACGCCACAGGGTAGGCACTGATAATGAGAGGATAGAATCAAGGCAAAGCACGTGATTCCTTAACAAGTTCAGAGATCTCGGGCAGCCGCACCGAGGACCGAATGAACAAGGGAAGACGGAGACACATCTAGCAAATAGAAACGCACAAATGCCGAAGGTGACGACCACGATGCCGTGGCGCGAATGTCATCCACGCTGACCCCGTGGAAAAGGGCAGAGGAGGCAGCAACACCCCGCGTGGAGTGTGCACGGAGACCCTCCGGAACAACAGAACCAGACGCCTCATAGGCCAAAGTGATGCAGTCACAAAGCCAGTGGGATAGCAAATAAACAGCTGGGGAGTCAGTCTGATAGACCTGGTGCGCTCTACATAAAGGGCGAGAGCACGCACCGGGCACAGACAGTGAAGGCTCTTGTCCTCCTCACGGACGTGCGGAGGAGGGAAGAAGGCCTGTAGGTCGATAGTCCTCGACCGAAAAGAATTGGTGATAACTTTAGGTACAAAGGACGGATTAGGTCTAAGCGTAGCGCAACCTAAGTCCTCTCTGATAGCCAGGCACCCCGGGCACACCGAGAGCGCGTGGAGATCACTCACTCGCTTAGCAGAGCACAGAGCGATAAGCAGGGCCGTCTTAAGCGAAGGAGAGGGTGGCTGAAAACCGTGTTTCCAGCAAAACCCTCGTGACATGCAGAGATGCCCGATGCATAACCACGGATGGTCGAAGGAGACCTATCCATATCAAAGAGATACTGCAGAAATGACAGGATCTCCTCCACAGGACAACACGAAGGGTCCGAGGATGTTTGCGTGCACCACGACACAAACATATTCCAGCGAGAAGAATACAATTTGGACCCTAGCGCCCTGGATGTTGCGCACGACGGCAGCGGATAAACCTCTGTTCAAAAGCCTGTCCCGCTCAGGGGCCAGACCCTGAGAGCTCCTGAGAGCGATGGAGGGTGTAGAATCGAGCCCCCCGCTTGGGACAGTGCATACTGCCTGAGCGGAACCGACCACGGACGGTCCGCCAGCAACTGGATCATCTCCGGATACCAGATAGCCGCAGGGCGATCGGGTGCTACCAGGATGACCCGAAGCCCTTCCGCTTTGATCCGCGCCAGCAGACGTGCTATGCGGCGCTGCGGAGGAATGCGTACAGGAGGCCCTGAGGCCAGGGGTGGTGCGCGAATGCATCCATCCCCAGAGGGGGGCGATCCGTCTGGGACAGGGAGAACCACAGGCGACAGTGTGCGTTCCGTCTGGACGCGAACAGGTCCACCTGAGCTTCCCCAAACCTCTGCCAGATGAGGGAGATGATATCTGGGTGGAGACGCCACTCATCGTGATGGAGGCCGCCCCGAGACATCATGTCCGTGCCCACATTCAGACAGGCGAGGGCCGGGAGGCCACACGCCCCCAAACGCCTGACCTAGGCACACATCGCCCCAACCGTGGAGAGAGGCGTCTGTGAAAACCTGAACGCACTCTGACACCCTGCCCAGCGGAACGCCCTGAGAGAGAACCAAGGCGTCCCTCCAATAGTTCAGATCCCCTTGTAGGCGAGCTGGCAGAGACAAAGTCCGGTTTCGATGACGCACCGGGTCGAGCGAACCAGGCCTGTAGGCTGCGCATGTGCAGCAGGCCCAGGGAAACTACTTTGTGCGCTGCAGCCATCATGCCCAGCAGGGACATGATGGCCCGAACCGAGCGCCTGCAGGTCGGCCAGCACAGGTCGAGGGCAGAGAGCAGATCGAGGGCCCGCGAGTCCGAAAAGCGCGCTCTCATCGTGCGCGTGTCCATGACCAGACCCAGGTTAGAAACCTGTTGGGCTGACCTCGGCGCGCTCTTCTTCCAATTCACCGCGAGACCCAGTCGCGTGAGAAGGGACACCACTCAGACAGTGTGCATCCTGGCCAATTCCAGGGATGACGCTAGAATCAGGAGGTCGTCTACATAGGCCAGAATCCTGATGCCCTCTCTGCGTAGGGGCTCCAGCGCCGCCTCCAGACATTTGGAGAAGGTGCGTGAGGCTAGAGCGTAGCCGAATGGGATTCTCGTATACTCGTATACCTTGCCCTGAAAGGCAAACCGGAAGAACTTCCTGTGCCTGCGAACGATCGGGACATGGAAGTAAGCATCCTTGAGGTCTATGCTCAAACAAAAATCCCCCGGCAGAAAGGCTTCCAGCAGGCGATTGGTGGTGAGCATGCGGAACGGTCGTTTGGCTACGTGCGCATTCAGATTGCGCAAATCCAAGATCGGCCTCACTCCTCCCGTCCTCTTGGGGTCCAGGAAGTAACGGGAGTAAAAGCCGTCCTGCCTGAGATCCTCCGGGACCTCGGAGATTGCTCCTTTGCTCAGCAATTCAGTCACCTCTGACAGTAGAGCGGACGCTCTGTTGGGTGATGATATCACCATCTCCACTATCCCCGAGAAGGGGGGTGGAGCCGAGCGAAACTGGACCAGATAACCCCGCCTGATCGTACGGTCGAGCCAGGCTGACATGGTACAATGCTGACGCCACTCCCAATAACGCTCCGAGAGAGGAAGGGCAAGGAGTTGGGGGGCGTTGGTCAGGAAAAGTTCGAATTCCCTCTCTACCCTTACCGCCGTCGAGCTCGACCCGAGAGGAAGAGACACAGCCCAAGGAGGGCAGGGAGAGAAAGGGATGAGAAAAAACTGGAGAAAAATCCAGCGCCGCCTCAGGAGGCAAACCCGGGTCTGCCAATCGAGAGCCAAACACACTAGCCACAGAGCCATTCTGCTGTACAAATGAAGCTGTGCTCTCACATATAGGAACCTGTGTGAAAGCTGAGCTCGGCATTTGCATACGCGGATGTTGCACCCTGAGTGGGGACGCGTTGCCAAGGAGATGCCGAGTAGGACAGACGGGGCTGAGGCGATCAGAAAGAGCGGGTCGTGAGACGACGGCGAAAGCCGGCAGCGTTGCCCGGCATTTGATCTCCTCATAGCGAGCGGGATGAGGAGCAACCACGGTTACGTCTGTAACAACAGGTGAACTCAGTTCACAGTGGCGGGAGAGAGAGGAAACCGGCATTTGCATACGCAAACATTCCCCTGATGGCGAGTGAATGTAAACACAATCCCGCCATGCAGGACTCTGAGAGCGAACACGCTCCTGACTGGCGGGTAGCGGAATAGGAGACGCCTCCGAAACCGCTAGCCAGCGCTTATGCCTATTAGAGGTGGCAGGTAGAGAGGGGAGAGAAGTTATACCTATAACTCCTCGAAAACTCTCACTACCCTGAACGTAGCCGACAGAACTCTTATCCTTACACTGCATAGGGAAAGGAATAGAGCGTGCACAAGCAAACACGTTAGAAGACCTACCAGCTGCAGGGCGAGAATGGGGGAAAAGCCGCCCATTTGCGCCACTGCTCATATCCAACGGGGCAGGCATAGAGACAGAGGGAGCGTTCACTGAATCTCTATTAGCCACCGATGGAGGCAAACTAGGGCATGTGAAATTCACAAGAGACTAACAGGCTCAGACACCGCCTGAGTCTGCACAAAAGCACAACTTACGCCCGAGTAACGTTTTGCTTGTTTATTAAAATGAAAAGATTGTTGGGCCGAATCTGCGACGTCATCAGACTCGGCCCATGCTCTGCTAAAGGAGGAAGAGGCGGGGGCCGTGAGGGCAACGTTGCCACTCACAGCCCGCTCCACGCCTAGTCAGGACGGTCTGGGCTTCTTAGACGGCCATGGAACGACGAGTCTGGGAGCGGGTTGTCTGCGTCGCACGGGAGGAGGAGCAGGAGCCGCGGCAGCAGGAGGAGGAGCCGAGGCAGGAGCAGAGGCGGCGGCCGAGACTTGACGGCGCTGGCGACGTTTAGCAGAAGAGCCCTGGCGATGAGAAGAGGGTCGTGGGGCCGAGCGGGAAGAAGGAAGGAGAGCAACGTTGTTCGCCGTGGCCAGGGCCTGTGATTCCAAAACATAAACCTTATCCCACAGCTGCCCCGAGTAGTGGTCCTGGCGAGTCCACCAGTTTCACACGCTCAGCCCAGGAGACGAAGGACATGTCTGAAGGTTCCTTCGGCACAGGCAGGGGGGGCAGAGGCAGCTGAATGCGAAGAGCTGCCCTCTCTATCATGCCCGCAAACTCCACGCGGAGAGGGGGCGGGCGGAAAGAAGCAGCAGAGGAGAGGTCGTCTTCCATTTCTCCCGGGAGAGAGGGAGAAGCGCGAGAATCGCCACCACAACCCACGTGGGAAGGGGGCGGGTCCGCCTGCGTCAGAGGAGTCGGGTTCTGCGTAGGAGCGTCCTCCTCAGACATCTCGTCGTCATCGTCGTCGCTGGAACCTAAGACGACGGAGACGTCCACCTCCTGTTCGAAGTAGCTCGCCCTCTCCACACGTGTAGAGAGGGACAAGGAAGCACAGGAGGAGCAAGCCGGGGGGTCTGTGAGACCCTCACGAGCGTGAGCCGGTCCCAGGCAGGAAACACACGAACGATGGGAGTCCTGGTCTGGAGACAGGTTGGCGCAACGGCAAGTGGCGGCAAAAAACTTTTTCATGTTGAGACGTCGAGCTAAAGAACGTCGACGGCAAAAATTCTCAGGCTGAAGTAGAGTACTCAGTACAGCACTCAGCAAGCGTTTGCTGAATAAAAAGGGAGGACGTTCTCTGGGCTCACGGGTCATATATAGGGGCAGGCGTGCCCTGATTGGCTGACGCATCTTGCATAATGAGTTTTCAGTACAGCCGCGGACGCGGCCAGTGTAAACCACTAGGAGCTAAAGCCCCTCTAGGGGCGGCGCTCCATGACATATAACTACATGGTTTTATATATTTTTCAAGTTTCAAGGTTTATTTGTCAAATGCACCGAACAACACAACCAGGGCCAGTTGCACCGAAGAACTTGAATTGAATAATAGATTAGGCAACTATTTGTTAGATAGCTGTAACATGGTGCTGCCTTCAAGATAAAACTTTATATGGAATTTACCACAAACTTTGAGGAGAAAATGTATGTTGGGAAGCACTCTGCCAAAGTATAATTATTTGAATTTTGACGCGGCCACATCAACTCCGTCCATACAGGTAGGCCATGTGATTCCGCTTGCTTTGCATCTCTAAAATTGTGTTCATTGGTTATCATTGGCTGCTGACATCATTTACTTTAAACTAAGAGTGTGGGTTTATAATCACAG